>JANRGW010035378.1:51546-78450 GCA_024733675.1 Psilopsiagon aymara
CCAGGGAAGTTGTGAATGCTCCATTGCTGGCAGTGTTCAAGGCCAGGTTGGACATAGCCTTGGGTGGCATGGTTTAGCGGGAGGTGTCCCTGCCTTTGACAGGGGGGTTGGAACTAGATGATCTTAAGGTCCTTTCCAACCCTAACTATTCTATGATTCTAGGATAATATGTTTGTCAGTGTAATTATTTCACTCGCCTGGATGACAGCCAAAGGCAGGTCAAAGCTCTTGCTCCCTGTGAGGGGCTGATTTTGTGCCTGCCAGCAGATGCATTGGGGAAGGCAGTCACAAAGCCCATGCATCACGAGAGGACCACGCTGCACCCTGCAGGGAGAGCTGCAGTGGGAAAGCTGTGTTTGGTGCTCTCAGCACTGCCTGCCCAGGCGCTCACTGCCTACCCCTGCTGTTGACACTGCAGCACCTCATGCAATGACTCACCTTCAATTATTTTGTGGGTAGATGCTAATCTGACCAACTAACATTAATCTTTTCAATGTGAATATTTCCGTGAAGTAATTAATTCCTTCTCTTCACTTAGTTTCTCTGCCTGATACACGCCACCTGGAAACAACCCTGGAATAGCAAGGTGCTGAGAATACCTGGGAAACAAACTTACGTAGTGCCCAGGAAGACAGAGATGTCCATTTATTCCCCAAGTCCTGCAACTCCACTGAGTGATGGACTGCCTGAGGAATCAAGCGTGAGTATGCTTCCCAGGAACTATTTAGGAGTTAGCAAGCTGCTTCTATTACTTTATTCTTATTTGCTTTGTTGAAAACATCCAGATGTTCATCACAAAGAGAAAAAAATAAATAATGCAACAAAAAAAAGAAAATTCCTGAACAGCTCAAAATTTGATTGCTCAACCTCTCACATGAAATCTGTTTATCCATTTTAAAACAAAATAAGGCCACACTGCCAAGGAACCATACCAATCTCTTTCTGTTCACAGAGAAGATTTTAAGTCAAATTACACTAACTTTGATCAGTGTACTCATCAGAACTTAAAAGCCTTTAAAAAGTGTATTTGTGTACAAAACATAATGAACAAAAGGAGGTTATAAAAAACGAAGACACACTGACATCTCCTATGCTTTCTTTCAGAGTAGAAAAATAAGAATAAGAAAAATAAGAAGTCCTGCTCCTATGGTACAAATGCAATCATAATTACCACATTTGGACAGTCTACACTCCATTTAAGTCCTTGGGTCTAGTGAAGGGAGAAAGCTGGGTAGTTCTGAATGCCTTTGAAAAGTGACAGCACAGAGGATGGATCCATGAGGACCAGAGAGGGGATGCTACACATCTGGGCTTTGGCTGAACTGAGGATACCTAAACATGGTTTGAAACTCTCCCAGGGCTGGACTACTGCAATACAGAGCTCATCTGAAGTCACAAGTTTCATTCTTTTAATTCTGTAGACAGAGGAGTGTGACATTTTCATCAATGGAATTACAGTGGTTTGTTATCTGTCACACATAGTCTGAGATGTGCCTCATATTGGAAGAGTTTATTCTTATGATGTAAGAAAAGGTTCCAATGTGGCGACTTCTTTTTCACAGATTTGGTTTTGCCACCCATCCACTTAGGTAGAAAACTTGTGTAGGATAGATTATATTAATACAAGTCCCCCTTAATTTCAGGGAGTCTCAGAAAAGAGCTACAATCATTAACAAGTCCTTAAAACTTAATTTCTGAAACACAGCACAAACCTGACAATACGGATTGACATACTGATTTGGAGCTTGCGTCCAGATTCTTCAGTTTCTCGTACACAAAAGTATATATCATACATTAAAAGAAGATAAAGCTTTCAAGTTTCACATCAATTTTACCAAAGTTTAAGCATTACAAAAGGGGTGAAATGAGCGTATTTTTCTAGTATGAATACTTTATTTTAGTCATTTAAACAGTGTCTAAACCACTTCACAAGTGTTATTAGCCATGCTACATAATAACTACTATGTTATTTTTACTTCAGAATCTGCTTATGTAAACTATTTACGTGTGAAACATTTAAAGTTACTGAAATCTCTTTGATAATATCGCACAAAATGGCATATTAAACTCTGGACTTGTTTGTACAATCAGTCAAACAATTAGTCACCTTGTTCCTCACATTACATAGGAGTTGAAAAACAGATGGACGATGAAAAACCTTCCAGACTATACAAGTTTTTTTATATTCTTTTCCATATGTGAAACAAATCATGTTATACTGTTTCACAGATCCCATTAACCTCTCTCTTCCTTAAAAAAACATGTGGCATATATGGTTTCTGATTGCTGCTGTACAGTCAGAGAGAGTAATTTCTTCAGGATGGGAAAAGAGGCGGGTTTCTCCTTGGAGAATGTAAGCACAGCTGCAGAGGGAAGCCTGACCCCAAAAGCATTATCAGCTGTCATCGCAGGCTTGAACAGGTGTTTATGGGACTCCCTCCCCAGATCTTTACGATGTACAAGATTGTTTTGTTTATGATACCCACTTCCCATCCTAAGTTATATACAGTACCCTTCAACCTCAAGGAGCATAAAATAACTCTCACACTGTGGCCCCATCCAGCAATCACCCTGCAGGCTCAGCTTATGAGTCGGGATTTATACACTGCCTTTCTCTAACTGAGAGATGGGAGCTGTGTGGCAACTAGTCCTCACTGATGGTCTGTAGCCAGCCCATAGAGTTTCAACTATCCCCAAACTACCGAAGTGATGACTGTGACCAGGACTGAAGATAAATTTGGCAAAAGGAATTGGGAAGCAGTAAGTAAGATGAAAGTTGGCAAAGGACAGGATCTATCTTAGTATAAATAGGATGGATAAATAGCTACAGTATGCAAAAGAACTGACCAAAATGTGTGTTTGAAATAAGCACCAAGCTATGCCTCTGTGGGTTGCCAAAAAAATAACTGTGGTTAACATTTCTCTGTTTTATTGTCGCATCCAATTTAAATGGAATCCTGCTGCTCGTGGTTCCAGCACACACTGGATATTACCATGAAAAAGAAGCTGGTTTTACATTGTGTTTGGCAAGAAGCAAACAGAGCATGAGTTTACAAATAAGCAAACCAAACTTCTTTGCAACCTCAAATAAATTTCAGCTTCAATTTCAGGCAAAGATCTTACTACGCTTTTATGTTAGGGAAAAGCAGAGACCAACCACAGAAAAATAACACGAAGCATCACTCCTCTGTGTAAGAACGCCTTGAGAGCAGTCCAGTTGACTGATCAAATCCTGGGCTTGGCCACAGATGAAAACATAGCCTCAGAAAGGGTACAGCAAGAGCAATCAAGCACACACAATAAGTTCCTAAAGTAACTCAGATGGGCAAGTTCAGCAGCTGCCCTATGAGCAGTCTGCTTGTAATTAATTAACTGATTTTGGTTTTAATTATTATTATTTTTTAACCTACACAGCAGATTATCATGCGGTGATTCAGTCCTTCCCAGGAATCTCATTCACACAGGCAGTTCCGAGAAGCTGTGCACATTTCCACAATCTCGGTACAATTCCAATTAAACTGGCTGGATTACCCTGGAGTAAATACGGATTATTTACTTCAAGCTGTACTACTGACTTTGACAAGGACAGAACAATTTTATCTGTAGCAAATAATTGTGGGCATGTCTGCATTTTAGATGCAGACATACCCATATACGCCTATACAAACACACACAGACACACATTTTCCACTTGTGTATTTACAGACACAGTAACGCATGTATGTGTGTGTACATGTACATATATTTTATTTGCAAAAAGCGGGTGTGTACTTTTTACACACAAAACATAATTATTTACTTAGAGACATATCTTTCCTTATTCAGACTGTGTCATTTGCATACACTTCAGTGTGTTTCTTATATCTTGTTAAATGCTGCCCAGGGCAGCTTCCTGGTAGCCTTCAGCTGGCAGTGACACCGCTTGGTTTCTGTGGCATTCCTGGGAGATACAAAATTATCATTTTCTCCACACACAAGTGAAAAACAATGAAACACGGAGAGCTCTCTAACTTGGCGCCCAAAGGCGTAAGAAGCACAGGTGGTTAGAAGCTGAAATACTACATCGCTTACCATGGATAATTTGACTTTGCAGAAGGACCTATCCAAGTCTTTACATCAAGAATAAATCTTGATTTAAGAGGTTGTATTCCAGTTATATCAGAAGCTGTAAAGCTAGATTAAAGGCTGCCTTAACAGAAACACACTAGACAAAACATGTAGCAAAGGGAAAGAAAACCTGTAAGTAGGAGATACTGCATGATCTAATCTCACAATTGCACTTTATCACAAGAAACACTCCTTACACAGGAGCCACATTTAAGCAGTACAATTTTTCTTGGTTTAATTACTTTTATTCAATTATGAAGAAGCTTTAGAAACACTTAAGGGATTTTCAAGCACAACTATTAGTAATGCTTGTTCACCAAATTTTTCTATGTGCTTCAGAAAATCCCCCCTCTTCCCTCTTGCTGATATTGAGAATGAAATCACTCCCCAATTACTTTACAACTCTGCACCACTCACAGTGGCAACATTTCCATCCTGCCGAGGTACTTATTTTTGGGAACTGTAAGAAAATTTTCTTCTCTGTGTTTTTCCAAAATCCAAAGGACAAGAAAAAATATCATGAAGAACAAAAAACACTTGCAAAACAGCCCCACTCCCCAAGCCTGCAAAATACAAGATCCACAGAATTCTTCACATCTTTGTTCATCAACTATTGTTTCCATGTCCTAACTATTGTACCTCTGAAAGGGAGCTACAAAGCACCCAGACAGTGGAGGTGCACACTGGAGTGTCTTTTTATGCCCCACATGGAAGCCAAGATCTCTAGTCATCTAGAGATTTTGCCCCAGTGGCCAAAGGCATAAAATACCTCCAACAAAGCCCCATCTGAAACATGTCAGTGTGGCATCGCTTTGCATCTCTCTCTTGATGCTTTTCAAGTTGTTTTCTAAACAGTTCTTTTGTTGCTGTTGGCATGAGTGCACTTAAAAGCAGCATATCGTTAAGTACAGAGAATGTTCACTGTTTTCAGTCCTTTAAAAATCTCTTCCAAGTACTTCCCTACGAGCAATTAAGCTAACTCTATGGGATACATTCGATAACAGATATTCTTTAGTTTGGGTGACAGTTAACAAGCAAGGCTGTAATGAATAATAAAGTACTTTTTAGTGACACACAGTCCCTATTCACCCAAAGCAGGGACTATTTTTGTTCAAGTTCAACAGAAGATTCTAACAATGCAGCCCTCTTGTATAATGTACACAAAATAGGCATTCATCAAGGAGGATTACTCTCCCCGAAATGGGGCTCTCAGCAGCTACGTGCTGTGGGTGGGGATGCACAATTCCAGACAGGGGTGGAGACCAAGGAAAAGGCGTGAGTCTAGCATGAAAATGCATGCTGTGTCAATTCATAAGCACAGAAGAGATGCATTAAAAAATAAAAAATAAAAAAAAATAACCAAAAAAGTAGAGGAAGGAAAACAAGAGGAAAGAAAGCTAGATGCAAAAGCTAAGTCAGCCCCAAGAACTTCTATGACAAGTAACACATGCTGCAAGTGACCACAGCAATATTTCAACGTAACATTTTGCAAAGTATCAACTCTCCTTTCAAGTCCACCCCCTCCCTGCAGAGGCAAAGGCAGTTCACAGCTCTCCAACACCAGCCCCCATTGGGATCTTCTACTTGTTCTCAAGCGCACGCGCCCAAAACTCACATACTCTGCTGATCTGTCACCACAGGACTCTCCACTAACATGCGAGCATAATCTGTTCACGATCTCTTTTTCTCCTTCTGTTGAATAGAGGTACCTCCCTCATGACAATACAGTAACATTGTACATGTATTCATAAGCATTCATGCTATGTCCTCTACATCCTCCCAAAATATGTCTAGGTTCCCACTCCAAATACTGACCTTCTGAAGCGTTAGGATAGCAAATGTATAATTCTCTGATCATTCAAACGCTCTACAAAAAGCTATTCTGGTGCACCATTAAGGTTTTTTCTTCGTAACACTTCATAACATTTTTCACCTTGATATATTTAGAGAGAACTAAACCTCAGACTTTCAGATAATTTTATCCTTTACTTATGCCAGACACCCTCTTATCTTAAATGCAGCTCAAACACAGAAGAGCAATCCAACACAAACTCACTACACCCAAGTCCAGGATACATCTGAAAACTGACAAAGTAAACGTCAGTTTCAGATACCCAGAACTTTGAATCACCAGACTTGTTTTCAAAGCAAGCACTGCCTGCTAATGACGGTTATATCATCTACTCACTCTGAGAGAAAGGAAAATGTTTTTGCTCTTCTCTGAAAACTCTCTGGAAGTTTGCCTCTGCCTTGATACACAGATCTTCCATAGACTCAGCAGCATCTGCTCTTACCTTTACTGATGGCTGAAGTCTACATTTATGCATTTGGTCTGAGAGGAGGACTCTTCCCTCCAAGAAGACGTTCTATTTTTAAAGGAGGAGAGAGAATTTATAGGGAAAAAGAGTCTAAATTCTCCGAGGAGACTAGCAATTTCATTGCCCACTTGAAAGGCTATAAAGGTGTTACAGAACATCATCTGAAAATCAGGCCACTAACAAGCATCTCGAAACTTTCAAAAAAACCAAAAAATGACCCTTCTAAGAGTTTAGACCACGATGCACATTTTCCAACTGATGATCATGGAATAAAAACATATTTCTAAAACCAAAAAGAAAAGTAAGTTCTTTCATTATAGGGTGTACTTATTTTATGGAGTGCAGCTAGGCATAAAACCACATACTTTCAAGGGTACTATCTATGAAAAATTCTTTCTCAGTAGTAAATAATGTAAATGATGATGATGCACACTTAACACAGAACATGGTTTTAAAATATTAACTGTATTTGCATGTCCAGTAAATCAAAGAATTAAATATTATTGAAATAGCATTCTAGAACAAGTTCTTCATTTTATAGCTATCCCTGCTGACTGGCCAGAAAAAGCCTTTGGACAAATTTTGTTTCTTCATGACCTTTGTTTCTGTTCTTTCCTTATTGGTGCAAGTTCAGAAATATTTTAACTGAGCAGCTTTTAGAAAGACCTCAGTCCAGTTTAAAAAGAAACTTTGCTGTCTAGAACTGAATAAGGAACAGGGGTGGAGAAAACTTCATGCTGCAAGCAAGCCTAACAGTTTTTGGTTTGTGCCTTACCTACTCAAAAGTGCAACAAAACATCTCATATGTAGCTCTTAGTATAGGATATGTTTGTGTGCTAAATTAGGGTTTCAGAAAAGTGTCTGCTGTTCTGTAACAGGAGGCACTTTCTACAATCCTTCCCTCTTCTGACTCAGTTGTGTCTGTCATAGGATGCCAGTGAATAAAATCTGTGAAAGAACGGAGTTAGTATGGGGCCATTTATAGAGGATGCTGAACACCTATGAGGGATGCAGAAAAGAGCCACAAAAGTGCTTTGACTGCTGGGGAAAATGTCCTGCAGTGGGATGCTTAAAGAGGTAAATGTATTTATTGTGTGTAAAAGAAAATTGAGAAGTGACTTGGTTACAGCATATAAATAACTTTATGGAGGTGGGAAGTGGAGGGAATAGAATTTTTAATACAGTAGAGAAAATGCATAGCTAGAACCTGAATCCAGACGAGCTAACACTGGAAATCAGAAACAGCACAGATTCTCCACTGCCGCAAACTGTCACGGGAAGTGATGGATATTCCATCACTGGATATCTTTACACTAGGTTTGGATGCCTTTCTAAAAGGCTTGCTTTACCCTAACAGGATCTATCAACTAACCAAGCACGAAGTTTGGGTTTCTTTCAGTGGTTAAAAGGTGTATCTTCCAAAGTGTAAGGCTCCAGAAAGCTTTAGATCCAATGAGCCACGAGCTCATTGCTTGATGACCAGAATAGGGATTTTTTTTGTTATTAGTGCTATTTAGATGGAGATTTTCAGGAAAAATATATTTAAATTTTGAAGTATGAAGAAAAAAAATTCTGAAAATCAACAGTCTTAACTTAATTAACACAAATATTTGCCTAAACTTTATATAGCAAACTTACAGGTGAAAAAAAAAAAAAAAAAAAAGAAAAAAAGAAAAAAAGAAAAATATGCTAGAAGCTCCCTTTTTCCGTAAAAGTTTTGATTTTATGAAATCTTGATAAATAGTAGGGAGAACATATTAAGCATTTAGTTTTCTTAGCGTAAAATGTTAACACCCATATTCTTAAATAAAAAGCTCTCAAAATTTGAGCAGCAGCTTCAAAGATGAACTAGCTCCAATACAATGAAGAAAAGACAGCGTCTCCTAGACCAAACTCTTTTAACAACTGGGTGTTACTCTCTTCTTAAATCTTTCTCTAAAAGTTACTATTTAGGCAACTGGGGATAACAAGATGTCATGCCTGGTCTGATTCCCCCTTCACTCACCCCTAGGACAAGCTCTTCCAAGCTGGAGCTCAGGTCACTGCGAGGGGACCGATGGTGCTGGTCCTTCCCCTCTCACGGCTCATACCCCACCAGTGCCCCTCAGAGGGGATGGTTCGCTGGAAGCCCCAGGGGAAACTGTGTCACATGCTCCTGCCCCCAGCCACAGCCCTGGCAATATCTAGACACCTACAGAAACATACCTAGAGAATTATACCAATACACTTGGGCTCCTCTGAGGTTGCTTGAGCAGACCAAGCACAAGGACTAGGATCCTCAGTGGCTACTCTGTAAATCCTTTCAATACCAGGGTCAAATCACCTCCAGGTGAGGAAAGGAGGAATTCCAGAGAGAGCAGCAGCATCGGCTGTGCCCCAGCAGGCTGGGAAGCCGATAGGATCGTGTCCTCATGCCGGTGGGATTACAAAGAGGCAGGTGAGGCTGCACAGTGACGGCCAAGCGCCGTCCCTTGCGGGCAGAGTGAGGGAAAGGAGCCACACCGCGCTGGGAGAGACTCTGCCACCCTTCCTCAATCCTCCTTGGGTCTGGGCTCTGGGGGCTGCAGGGAGAGAGCGTCCAAGGGGAGAAAAAAGGGCTGCAGCGTTTTCTGGGTAAGGAGAAAGGAAACCTGACACCTTTGACGAATACTATGTAAAAGTTTAGAGGGAAGGTTGGCAGGGAGCGGATCGAAAAGTAGGGACTCCTCCTGGGGGACAGGACACAGAATTGGAAATAGGTTCGGAGATGAGAGGCGAAGAGGCTGCAAAAGAAAGAGGGGCAAAGAGAGAGGGGCGTCCCAAGAGAGAAACAGCCGGGAAGCGCGGGAGGACAAAGAGGATCCGAGGCGGGAGCGCTCCCAGGCAGGGAAGCCTTGCAGCGCAGAGAAGTAGCGGGCCTTACCTGCAGGTAGGGCTGGCCCCGCTCCACGCCCCCCACCACGATGTCGGCCGAGGCCATGCCGCCGCTGGCTGAGAGCCCGAAGCCCACGTATCCGCGGGTGCGCACCTCCAGGCGGAAGGCGAGGGCGCTGCCGCGGCGTCCCCAGCGCAGGCGGTACGCTGCCGCGCCGTCCAGCACCGCGCTGTGCGGGTAGCTCGGGGGCGGCTCGGCGGCGGTGGCACACAGCAGCCCACCCAGCACCAGAGCCCAGAGCCGAAGCCGCCGCATCCTCCTGCCGCTCACCGGCGGCTGCCGGTGCCTCTCTGTTCCAGGGAACGCGTGTGTCCGGCCGTGTGCGTGTGTGACTCTGTGTGTGTGTGTGTGTGTGTGTGTGTGTGTGCGCGAAGAAGGGGGGCCGGGTGCCCCGGTCACCCCGCCCCGCTGCGGGCGGCTCCGTGCCGGCCGGCCCCGTCGGGGCAGTGCGCCCCCGGCAGCCGCTTTGCTCGCTCCCCGCCCCGGTCAGGCGCTGCGGCCGCCCCTAGTTCTCTCGCACCCCCCGTCGGGGCCGGCCCGGGCCGACAGCACCTGCCGTGCAGTCGCCGCTGCTGCGGGGCTCCCGCGGGCGCTTCCCAGGGAGGCGCTCGGGGTTCGCTTTACCGAGCGCAAATCCTCTTTCTGACCGGGAAGCGTGGAGGAGGCGGAGGACGGGGCTCCCCGCCGCGCGCGGGTCCCGCGGGAGCCTTAGCTCCAGTGGATGAAGTCCGCTAGAGGAAGCCCGGAGGCGAAGAAGCGCTTTCCAGCTCTCAGCCGCAGCTTTCCTTAGTGCGAGAGCACGGTGCCGCGGCCGGACGGCCAAGCAGGAGATTACCATCGGGAAGAGTTATTTTTTGCTCCGTAAGTGGGGACTGAGGAGCTCCAGAGCGATTTGCACTGAGGATTCCAAAAACGCAGCCCAAATCCCCACCCTGCTCCCCCGACCCCCGCGCCAGTCCCCAGTCTGCTGACCGGGCCATGCCTCCATAAGAGGAGGCGCATCCCCTTCTCCTCCTCGTACCCCCAACTCTACCGCCATTCGGTGGCAAGGTAAGGATAATAAAGGTGTTTTTCGAGGAATGTTCCCCGGCCCCCTGCAAGTATGGAAGGAAAAAAAAGAATGGGTAGCACCCACAACGGCAAAATCAGTGGCCACAAGAAGTCATATTGGCCTTTGAAAGCTCCAAGCAATACAAAATCAGTTTTGAAATGAAGGTATGCTGTCTGAATTGTGTTTTGCTTATGATTAAACAAAAGAAAAAGAGCCTGGCAATCAACTGAAATGAAACATTAATTCTATGAAAACCAATCAAACTAGTACATAAGGAAGTTTAGTAATGCTTCCTTTTTAGGTTTTTGCACGAAAATATTTCACAAATATCACTGGGGTTTCCAGAATATCACCACCTACTGTGCTGTGAGGAATGCATCAAACTACAAAACAACCCATGGAAAAGCAAATGCTTAAAAAATGATAAACACCAGAAATTACTTCCACCTAAATCATCATAAGAAATAAGAAAACAATTATTAGGAACTGGTGACCTGAAAACGGTTTTAAAATGGAATAGATTGGCGTGATCCTTCTAGTTGCAGCAGTTACTTCAAAGGTACGAACTTAGATGACTGACAAAATAGAAAACAGTGAGATGCTGAGTGTTCAGATCCTCTTCTAAAAAAAGTGCTAACCCCTACAATTACCTGTGGATTAATATAAGGAGAAATTACAAGTGTGCAGTACCTCTCAAGGCCAAAAGTGTGACATCAGCACCTGTCTGGGGGATCACATCCTTTGTAAAACTTTGTGTTAAAGGAGGAATATGCAGAACAGTTACAAAAAGGTATGTTTACGTCTTCTGGAGGCAGGGAGAAAGAAGGAAGGAAGGATGTTTCTTAAAATCAGCTTTTTTTGTAATTTTCTTATCAGACTGTATGCTATGTTTTTACATAACAGAAGCCCTAAGATAAAGTTTCACTCATGTGGACATGACGAGCTCATACAACAGCTTCAGTCTCAGAAAGAACAATTGAATTACACATCTGGTAGGAGAATTGCTATCCTGCAACTACAGCAGTGGTCACTGAAAGCTAACTAGTGCTTCCTATTGCATGCACTGTAGAAGCATTTGAACAAAATGGAGGAGAATACTCACTGTAAATTACTCCATCATGTCTCAGTTTGACAAAGATGGAACTGATGACATTTTAGAAGCCTGTACACAACATGTAGTACGGTTATATGGGGAAGGATGATGGAGTATCCCATAAAGCACACTGTGCTGTACAGCATGGCAGGGTTCCTTCCCCAGCCAGCCTGGATGCAGATGCCATGAAGGAAGCAGAGTTGTAGGTAGGTGCATGTTTTCAGTGAGAGCTGTGCACCTTCCCTTATGAAAGTTTGGCCTCCACCCCTTGCACCTCCATCCAGATCCCTGTTCCTCTTACAGCAGACAGGCACAGGCAGAGAAGTGAAAACCAGACTCCGATCAACTCAGACTTGGGGTCAGCTGAGATCATCCAGCTATTCAGCCGAAAGCCAAAGCAGCAGGATCAGCTAGTAACTTGGACAAACTGAGGTATCTCAGCCAAGCCAAACCAGAGGTTTGTTATAGTGGGTCTGGTAAAAGAGGTTTCACTCACAGGAAACAGTCTGCTGTTCCTGGTGAGTTGCAGAGTCCTTGGTGGTGGACAGCCCATGCACAGCCTGGCATGCCAGTGTCCTGTGCTGGCAAAGCCTGTGGCCAGGGTGTCTCTATTCTGTGGCTCTGGAGCTAACCCCAGATTGCTTCCAAGCTTTATTTCCTTTTGTGGAGAAAAATGTCATTTTGAAGGCTGAGAGCTGGAATGGAAACAGTACTCATGTTCTTGAAAACTCCTGTGGGATTGAATGATCATCTCTTCACACAGCTCAAGGGTCAGTCTGCTGCTTCTCAGCAGCTCTTATTCCCAAAAGCCCTTATTCCCAAAGCCCTGTGACCTTTACCAAAACCTGGGGGTGCTGTCTTCAACAGTGGAACCACACTCAGCAACACAGTTCACCCCATCATGCTGGCCATGTGCAGACTAGTAGAAGTGCAGGAATAGCAGACCTATTCCTTTTCAGCCTCCAGAAGATATTTTTCCATTAAAGCAAACCATCCGAATGGTTTTGCAGAGCTGCACACTTGATCTAGAAATATTGTGACAAAACCAACCTTTTAGAACTTGCTGCTATTTATAAACCCAAGAACAATACTCGTTTAATAAAACTTTCCTAGTAGAGCTAGAAGAGGCACTTTGTGGGCAGAGAAGCACAATTCCCAAAACTCACATTAAGTGACTTTGGTGACTTCACCAAAAATCTTTTACATCATTAGGAAACCAAACATATGAAGAAAACACAGTCTAAAGCTGAGCCTTGGCCTAAAAGTAAAGCTGCTGGCAGGAGCACAGGGAGACATCAGATTACCACTTTCTCCTGGCTGAACTTGCTCCCATCACTTCTCTTCTCGAGTAAGGCAGTCACCTAACCAAGCTCAGCAAGTGTTTTTCTCTGTAAAATCTCTTACTACTGTTGCTGATTATGATCTTGCCAATTTCTCCCTCACATGAACAGCATGGTTCATATACTAAAGTGCTGATTAAAAAATGGCACCTTCTTATTTACATCACAAGTACTTGAGGAAAAGCATTAAAACTTACTAATAAAGTAGACATCTTTTGATACAGACCAGTGCAGTTTGCTGTAGGAAACACTCCACCTACCAATTCCCAAAATAGTAAGAAAAGAACACAGCACAGCTGAAACAACAACCTGTGACTATTCAGAAGAGTGGCTCTCAGCTAGAGAGCTAATTGAGTTGCATGAGAAGCAAATCTTGGGAATCACGTGGAGCCAGCAGTGACAGTTGGTTTCATCAAGAGCAACAACATGACTGCCCTCCTCAAACACACCACTTACCTGAGAAACACTCCTGCACTGTACACCTCTTGTCTAATTAGTATAGAAACATTCGAAACACTCCACGTAAAGACCTTCTTTGGTGGTGCAAGCAATGCATGCAAATGTGTTACTTACAAGCATGGTGCCAAGTTCCTGTAATGCTGTGAAGAACCGTACATAGCACCTATTGTAAAAAAATCTGCTATGAAACCTATGGAAACATTTAAACTGTGCATGCCCTGTGTGACAGATAGATGGACAAACAGAATTGCAATTACATGTGTATTATCTTAGTAAAAATATATACGAAGCATAAGTAACCATTTTTAAATGGTACTTAGACTTAAAAGTACATATGTTAAAAGGTATCCCTCTTCAGAAAACATCAGTGCCAGAACAGATACACACCGTGAAAAGTAAAACAACTGAGACTGGGTTAAATTCAAATGAAAGGGAATCAATTCTTCCCCATACCTGAGGAGATACAGCCATGGAGAAATGCCACTTCTGAGGTATCTCACTTGCTGTGAATCAGCTCCAGCACTACACTGCATGACTGACAGCAGCTAAGTGCCTCCTTTCACAGAATTGCTTGTAAAAGAAGGGAAAAGACAACAACCACAACCAAGAGAAATGAGAGACTGTTTGCTGTAAAGCGTGTTGGCTTTCCCAACTGGTCTAATAAAACTATTGCCCTCCAATTTTCTCTCCCAAGAGAAGTAAGAAGTTTTTGTGAACTGGAGTCAAAGTATTTGGGAATTTGGCAACGTCTGCAGGAGCCAGCCTGCCAGTGTGCAAAGGAAAAGCCAAATCGTTCTGCAGCGTCCCGAGCACAGGATTGGGAAAATGATTTTTTTCTAACACTGATTTTATTTTTCTGTCCTCAGGCAAGTCATTTGAAACATCAGCTGACATGAGTCCAAACTCATCATAAGGATAGCTGAAAGCACATCAGTCTTTATTTATACTAGTTTGAGATTAACAGAGCATTTAAAACGTAGGTTGTAGGTAGCACAGGAGAGCTCAAAAACTATCCTAACTTGAGCCAAAACAGACTGCTTCAAGGACAGAAAGGTAAAAATGGTCCACCTCTGTACTCACTCATCCCAAGCATTGCTTCCAGCTCCAGTGATTAATGTATATTATTTCATAAAATGAATGTGTATCTCCTCAGTATGCCAACCTGAAAGTAAAACCAACTGTGTCTTCTCTACTAGCCCCAGCAAAAGAAACAAAGAGCAGAACAAGTATAAAAAGTGCATGGAGTTAAAAAGACTTCTAAAAGCTTTCATGCAGTTATGCTGTTTGCAGCAATCAATTAAATTGTGGGCATTTTCTACATTAAAATTATTATTAATATAATAATATAAATATATATGATAATAAAATAATTTTCAAGTACTAGTGAAATGGGGTGGAAGAAGGACAAGGGGAAAAAAATGCAAACTTTAAAGACCAAAAGATGAAATAATAGAGCAAATTCCAGGAAAATGTATACTGAAATGATGAAGAGCTTGTATCCCCACTTTGACTGATATCTGAGGTTTTCATTTCAGAAGGCTTCCATTTCCAGAAGGTACAATGGAGCCATACCCTTCTCCTCTTAGATCTATTCCATGCTTATGATGTCTTTTCAGAAAAACACAAGAATGCATAGAAACAGTAAATACACAACTTCTGGTGTATTCACATGGGCACGTTGCTGTTCTCCTAAGTGCAGCTCAATAAACATGAATAAAATAAGCACAATGCTCTGTTCTCCCACTTTAATTGAGTAGGTTAAGACAAAACAGTTCTTCCAACTTGAAGGCTTGTTTTCTCTAAGTTAAATACTTTAAACAAATGTTTAAGAGCAGCCAGATCATCGTGTGTGCCTGAGGAAATGTTTGGCACTGGCGGAGGCACAGGTGGAACATTTCCACCTTTTTCTTGAAGAAGTCTTGGCCCTGAATCAACAGAAGAGTTTTGCAGCTTCTCTTGTGCTCATAGTAATGTTCCCTGGAATCTCATCCTGCTGGGTCAGCATTTCAGAAATTATATCTGGTTCAATCCACACAGCTTCCCACTCTCCGTCCCCCATCTACATTGAACACAGGATTGCCAGTGAAGATGAGTTTATTCTGTGTAGGTATTATCCCACTGTAACAAACTTCCAGCTGGATCTGCAAGCTACTTCTCTATCCTTCTTGCATCACATTGGTGTCAAAACCTGGATTTATGTAGGTCATTCTAATAAGGAACTAGAAATCATTATATTAAAAGAAAAAACAAAAGGTACTTCATTTCATATTCACAAGTGAGAACAGATTTCTTGTGCCCTCTTTTAGAAAGATGGTGTTGCTATTGGCTAAGTAGTTTATAAAACATTTGTAGAAGACTTTGCATTAATTAGAAATTAATAATCAATATTCAATATTTATCAATTTCCTGCATGTAAGCTAAACTACATAAGAGAAGACCCAAAAGGCATCTAACCCATAAAAGTGCACCACAGAGAACAAGAGACATTAGAAACAGGCTGAAACAAAACGTTTTTGTGTCTCTGGGATATCCTGTTCCCAGCAAGTGGCCAGATCAGACAGCTTTCGCTGGGCTGCTCTCTCAAGGATCCCTCAGTGCCACTACACACCAGCACGGGTAAATTAGTTGCTATGTCACTACCCCTGAACAGTTTAAGTCTTCATAATTAATTAACTCATTAAGGCATCATCTCTCTGTCCTTTGCTCTGCAGCTCCTATCAACACCTAGGAGCATCTTCAACAGGGTAGCACCAGGAGGCAAAGTGCATTTCTTATTTCCCAGAACTCACTATCATCTGATAAATATGGGTATTCTACACAATGCAAAAACCTGCCATGTTTAATTTACCTATGGGTGTTATGGTTGTAACATAAGGGTTGTAACATAGGTCTGAATATAATATATATATTTCACATATATGAATATATATATAAAAAATAGAAAATCATTATATATGAGTATGAAAACAGAATGTATTTTTGAGGGAAATTTCTCTAAACACACACAAAACATCAATTATTTGAAACAAAGGAGGAATCTGAGGCTCCTATAATTCTTGGTTTGGGTGGTTTATGGTACACTTCTAAATTGGTTTCTCATAGTTCCATGAAAAATTCCATCCCAAGTATCTTGGTCATTACACAAAACATCTGGCAGGATTAAGCACTATCAAATAATGCTTCTTTTTCAACTATTTGTTCATTTAAAAAGTGCCTCCTGTAATATCCCTTTCATACGGCAGGAAGCCAGGCATACCCAGGAAGAGCAACTCGTGCCAGGTGAGCTTCTGCCACAGTGACACCAGTGAAAAAAACATGGAGTCAGACTGCTGCTCTCTGCCGAGTCTTTGTATTTCAAACATGAGTAGAAATCTGGAAAACTAAGGTTATTAAACGGACTACTTAACTGGTCATAACAAAATTGTAGAGAGATTATAATATATTTTATCTGTTAATTAAATATTGTCTGTTGCTGTCTCCACTTAATACTAAAGAAATTTAGTATTAGAGAGTAAAAGAGTATATGCTAATGGGTTAATAATTATTTGTTACTAACATCTCTTACTAAAATAAATAAATAATGTAAGTTATCAAATAATTGTCAGATTGAGAATAGATCTGGTGGTTGCTGTTTTTGTGTGGTTTTCTCTTTTTCCTTAAGACGGACCAGATAAAGTCAAAATGAAAATCTTTATCAAAGTAATGCAATTCCCAGGTGAGAATTAACTTCCTGAGACCACTGACTGTGAGGCAGGATCACCTTTTATCTGTGTCAGATCTCAGAGATATCTGTCTACTCTCCCCTTTATGTCGTCCATCAGTGCGGATGTTTTTCTTTTCTCTCTCCCTCTCCCTTTGAACAGATTTGACTCCAGTCCACCTCCATTCCTCATCAGTTAGAAAGATTCTAGGTGCTTAATTTTGGAAACAGCAGTTTAAGCCCATAACCACTGTTCTGCATCTTACAAATTTATTTGACTGCGTGGAAGCCAAATAACAAAATAACAGACAGCTGCTCTTGGAGGGGAGGTAACCCTCACTGCCTTGTGCTCTGCCTTGATATAGTTCAGAAACCAACCGGTGGATATAGGTTTTCAACCTGTATGACTTCTGTAAAAAGCTGAAGATATCCCTCCTGTGCAGCCTTCACAAAGCTCAATAGGCCAAAGTTTCTAAATCTAAATGAATAATCTCTACTTTTATCCTAATTGGACAGATGGATTCAGCAGGTATATCTTACTTCTGTGTTTAATCTCCCTCTCTTATTTATAATGTCAAAATTAGCAGAACAAATGCAAAACAGAAGGAGAGCAGGAGATGGGACTTGGTGCCTTTGGGGGAATGTGCTACTCTGCAGAAGTGGAGAGCATCCTTGTGCCCTACCCTCTGTTCAAACAGCCTGCATAGCCAGTCAAAGATACAAATACACACAAGAAACAAAAATGTAGCAGAAAGAAGGTGCCAAATGTACTGCATCCTTTGGGCAAGAACAGTAGCATCTGTCTTCCCAACAAATTATGAAGATTGATTAGCTTGCAGTTACTTCATCACATCAAAGTTTCCAGAATTTTTCAACACAGCAAACTGTTGAACTCAATCCTGTTTCCACTGAAGTCAGTGGTAACATCCCAATGCAAACAGGAAAAGTAACCTTGCTTTTGAGAAGGAAAACATTCCTTGGTGGAAAAAAAACCTATCTTTAAAACTTTCAAGCACTTGTCTGAGTTTTTTTGCTTACAGCTGATGCAATACACTTTACTCCTGTATATATAACACACCTCCCCCACCAAACAGTTACACAAGATGGCTTGTATTGAGGCAAAGACAAAAGTTTTGTTGAAATGTGGAGTTTATAAATACAGTGTATGCATATAAAGAGTACAGAGGTTCAAGAATGAGTTTCTTGCCTGCTGATCTGAAGGTAGGCTTACTGTAAGATTTGGAAAAGATGGTGTTCAACATGGTCAACATTAAAATGTCAGGATTTTCCTCCTGGATTTCTGGAGTTGCTTGTCATGTTCATAAATGCTTTTGTCAACTTTCAAACCTAGAATGACAAGCACTGTTGATATTAAAGTGAAAGGAATATGGCAATAAGTAATGAAATTAAAGTCCTTACAATTAACAAATGCTATTACATCCTGACATTAGTGATAACCCTGGAGCTGTGGTGCAGGAATTTCTGGGTGCAGAAATTTCAGGGCAACATTTGATGGTGATCAGACATCAGAGTCACATCACAGTAGCTGTTCTGGCTTTTACATCAGCAGTAGATAGCAGGATATAGATTTTAACTAAAAATCTTCCAAATGAAATAAAAGCTAAAATCTGATGTTTAATTACAAGTTATCTTTGTAAGAGATTTTCATGGATTTAATAAAATCTGCAACACATTTGGGCTGCCACACATATCCTGTTCTTACTGCAATCTGAGCTGGGCAAAAAACATTGCTCTTCAAACTAAATCCCAAATATTCACCAGCAGCATTTTTCCCCCGTCTCTCCCTTCCTTCCCTGTATTACGTCTGCTCTTCCACCTACTGCTCCCTAACTGCTCCCTAATTCAGTGGATCCAAATGAGTGGATCCAAAATCATGCATTCAAAGTTTTAAAACTAACCTAGCGCTTTTGACAAGAAACTGACTTCTTTTTATTTTCATGTTTGTTGTGCAGCCGTGCCACACATTTGTATGAGGAAGTCTAGTCCCTTTGCAACATTCCCATTCACCTTCTCAGAAGCTGACTGCGCAGAGAAGGGTCTGCACAAGTGGTTTGTGATCATACATGAATGGCATGATCTGTTAAAATATTCTCCCATGCTCAGTTTGGTCATTTAAGAGTTACTCCAATACAATTCTTTATACTTTTGCATTCCTAGTCTTTTCTGACACAGCTACGTTGAGGATACAGTGTCATCAGTACATGCTTTAGGAAGCACTGACATTTTTTCAAGACCTTATGCAAGTGTTGCAGAGGAAACAATAAGGATGATGGAGAGATTTAAGTCCAGACCACAGCAGATTGCAGGTGTTTCTTCCAAACATCAGGAGAAAAGCAGCTGTCAGATGTTCCCATATGAGCACGGCTGTTCAGATTTGCAGCTGTCTTAACATTCATAGGCACAAACATTTTCAAATGAGGGCTCACTTCACCAAAGTTGGAGTCTTCCAAGCTGTCGTGGTTTAAGCCCAGCTGTAAATCAGCCGCACAATTAGTGAAGTTCCTCCCACCCCTTCCTCCCCCTCTCCCAGAGGGATCGGGAGGAAAGTCGAAAGAAGTAACTCCCACAGGTTAAGAACAGTCCAGTAACTAAGGTATAACACAGACCACTGCTGCTACCACCAATAATAAAGACAAGGGAAACAACAAGGGAAGAGAATACAACCGCTCACCACCAGCCAACTGATATCCAGCCTGGCCGAGCAATGGACTAACTCTTCCAGGTCCCTTCCCCCAGTTTTTACATCCTGGGCGCACTGTGCTGTGGTATGGAATACCTCTTTGGTCAGTTTGGGTCAGGTGTCCTGTCTCTGCTTCCTCCCGGCCTCCCCTCCTCCCTGGCAGAGCATGAGACTCAGAAAGTCCTTGGCCAGACCAAACATTTGAGCAGTAACTGAAAACATTGGTGTTATCGGTGCTGTTCCCAGGCTACTAAGAAGGAGAAAAATGACTGCTACTGCTGAACCGGGGACACAAGCAAAACTAAATAAATCAGTAATTGTTTGGAGGACACAATACCAATCCAAAGCATGAACCCGTGTTATTTCAGTTTTTGACAATGACAGGTTTACAAATGCACCCATGAGACTGAAGCCTGAAACCCATACTTACATAAGAAACCTTTCTACATGTGACTCTGCCAGCTGAGCTCAATAACCACAGACTATTTGTGGGGACTTCTGTGTGAAGCTGTATTTAACGTTTTCTGCTGGTGATACAAATTTGGGTCCTCTTTTGCTGTATAAGCTGCCAGATGACTCCAGGTACACTAAGCTGTGTGAGTGCAAGGGAAGAACAATGATCACACAGAATCTGCCTAGTTGCTGGCTTTTGTTTTAACTGAGGCTTGAATTCCTTTTGTTTAGTAGCAAGTCATGACATTACTAAAATACATAGATAATCCTATTTTGACAAAACATTTCTGGGCTGTGGGGAAAAAGAAACTACCTCTTTCCATAACTGAGCTGGTTGGAACTTCCAGGAGCAGTTCTTTAATATGAAAAGCTGACAAGCAAAAAGAAATATCTTAAATATTTATTTTAATTTAGGAAAACATTTACTTTTAAGTGCAAGGATAAAGACCAATTACTTGATTCCTAAATTTACTTCAGGCCAGGTTTTGTGGTCACCTCATGGCTGGGATGAAGGAGAGCAGGGAATAAGTTGCATGAGAAGACAGGATCCCCAACCCCTCCCCACTCTTATTCTCCTACAGAAGTGCCAAAGCAGGGGCTGTCCTTTCTCCACTCCCAGAGAGAAAATATTTTTATGAGAAAAAGGCATAAAGATAGGAAAACAGCTCTGTCCCTGTTCCTGCAAGCTTGGGGCTGTAGCTGGCCAGTCTACAAGCTGTAAATCAACAAGCTTTGCTCCTTTCACAAAGCCAGTGCTCCAGGGACATGCTAGGGTCCAGACAAGCAAGATTTCTGCAGCAATTGCAGAAACAAACTATCAACAGTGCGACTATAAAAGCAGCGGCTGTTGTGCAATCTGTGCATGGGAATACACGTGCACAAAACAATCTTCTCAAACCTTCCCCCCAGTGGAGGTCAGAGGCATGCCCAAACTGCATTTTTGCCTTGCATGTTCCATGCTGGTGCTGAGATTTCAAGCAGCTGACTTGGATAATGCTGTATGATGAAGTAGCCTGTGAAACACCTTGCAAACAGAAATTTCTCACACAGTCCATGCTTTCTTTATGATACAGCACTTTGAAGACAAGTAATGTTTTCATAAACTACTCTAGCTAAGAGCAGAAAAGAAGCCTTTTTTGTTTGTTTGTTTGTTCCCAGCCCCTTTTCCTTCCTCCATTAAAAGAAAAATCCCCCTACTGAGATCAACCAGAATCAGAAATTGCTCAGCAGGGAAAACTACAGGGAATTACAACCTTTTCTGGGAAGGGCAATTCCATTAGAGAGGATCTCCATTTCTCTTTTGGGAAGTGATATAGGATGAAGTAAGACAGGCCATTGAGACAGCCGTGTTGAATCACGCTGGGCACAGAGAAGTTGTTCTTCTTCAGGGACCATTCCCAGCAGCTCTGCCTGGGAACTTGCACCTCTACCACTGCTTTGCCACATCTTCCTTTCCCAGCTAACACACTACTAGCACCTATCAGCATAACTTACCAGCAGCTTTTGCTTCTTGATGGCCCCTTGCCCTGCTGGTGTTTTACACACCGTCTTTAAAATACCAATAGCAGTACTGCCAGCAGATAGTTATTTGTTCTGACAACATAATCCTCTGGAAATTACATGTCCCATAATAGTTCTGCTTTTGAAACAGAACTCCCCAAGGAGGCAGTGAATTCAGTGCTCTTCCCCAAACCCTCTGTGAAATCTGAACAAGGTGGTCACAGTACAAATCCATCTGTGGTCACAACCTCAGAAGATTCATGTGACACCAATGCTGCTGTTGACGGCTTCTTTCCAACCCAGTTTCACGATGTGTCGTTTTCAGTAAGTAGCATCATTTCATGGACTTTAAGTCATGTCTTTTTTATTTAGCTTTGTTCATCTCTCTTTGTTCCTACCAGCCTGATTTTATAACAGCAAACTCTCAGTTTTCTATTTAAAGGATGGTTTGCGAGTAATGAAATTTTGTTTGTTGGTGCTGTACTGTAATATGACAGTGCTAAGTACAGGTTAAAGTCTGACCTGGAATTTTTCAGGAGAGACTATTATTTGAACACCATATTCCTGTTATCCTGTTAGGATGAGAGGTTACTGTCCAAACCCAGACCTTTCTGAAAATTGCTAGTTTACGTGCTCGCAGCCTCTTGTCAGAGATTTCTCTGTGAAGTACGTCACCACTAGTTCAAGAGACACCCACAGTCACCTGTTTTCCTTCTAGCAAATATTCACCTGAACTAATGACCTAAGAAACACCCTTGAGGGTTTTCCAGACAGCAGCTGCAGATCTTGGGTTGCTTATCACCAAACTGTGATTTGGTGATAATCAGCTATGCTCTTTCAGCTGCTGGAAAAATGTCACCAAGAGGTTGACTGGTATGCATGTTGTCCAGGTTGCTCTGATGGTTTTTGAGGGTAAAGACAGACTAAGTAGGAGTGCCACAACCTCTCAGTCTTCTGACTCTACCACTAGGCTGTTCCCTGAGTTTCAAGCAGATTGTAGGTTTTGTTGGTTTATTTTTTTTTTTCGTTTGGTTGGTTTGTTGTTTTTAATAAATGGTTTCCCCATCACTACCTCAGAAGCAGCATGGTTCTGAGGTGCAGTTGTCACCTACGTACATGTTCTCATCCAAGATGACATGCAGGCAAAAGCCCAGACTAGCCCCAGTCTTGTACCACCCTGTTGAATCTACTTCACCTCCTTCCCACAGCATCTTCAACAAAGTAAACACTCAAGATACTTTGGAACCCATTAAAAGCAAATCAGTACTATTAGCACCTTAATGACTATTAGTCATTAAGCACTACTCAGCACAGTGGAAAGTATTCTGTAATGCATATCCTTGGAAAATTTTAGAACCCTGGATAAGTAGGAAAGAAATCAAAACAACAAACAGCTCTTAAAAATAGCTGGCATTAGAGGCTGGGTTAAATCTAGGTGAATCTGCATTCTCCTTTGATTTACAAACTCCATACATTTTTTTCATTAGTGATGAGGGTTTCCCAATAAAGCATTTGATAATGTTGTACTTTTTGCCTTTCTTAAACACTTCTGGGCTGATTTTGTTAAGGACCTCAGCAAAAGATCCTCTGTGTAGCTACATGGCAAAGCCTAACCAGGAAAGACTGAGGACCGAACTGAGGAAAAAAACTCCCTTCTTCCTTTAGGAACAACAACTGAAGGCCAGCCCAAATTTAGGGCTCCAAAAAAAAGGGTTGGTTGCCAGATGAAAATACTTAAGGTGTCTGTGGCACCAAAGAGCAGCACGTCAGATAAACAGAAGATTTTACTACATCTTCGGTACATGCCGTGGTATTTTGAACACACCTTTCAGCAAATCTGTCTTGATCAGTCTTGCCCTTGCGTTCCTTTGGGGATCAAAGTTGCAACATCCAAGTGGAGAACGCAGCTTGGGGCAGGGTTCTTGCTAGAAACTTCCCAATAAAACAGCACAGGAGTGTTGTACATATAATTTTGGCACAGAGGTATCATGGTAAAAAGCACCAATGTACAAACATATATCAAGAACAGCCCATTTCCTTCACCAGCACCTTCCAAACAGAGCAGCAGAGATGAGGAGGCACAAAAGTAATTAAGAACCAAAAGTAATTTAAATACCAACACTCTTGAACTCTTTGCAACATTAGGGATGCTGTCAGGACAAATATATTTATGCCTTCCTGAAATTTTTAATATGATTTAATATAATATTTGATTTGCCAAGTGTCCAAGTTTTTTGAGACTATTATGTATTTTGTCTTATAACATAGCTGAGCTGAATTATGCCTGCATATCTTGATATTACTCTGATGCCATTGCTTTGCTCTTAATCCTTTTACAAGCCTTCCTAACATGCCTCTGCTCCAGTGCTCCTTACATTTTCAATCCAAATATACTCCTCCCAGAAAACAAGAACAAAACAGGGAATTCAAGAAAAGCTCGGGGATCTGAGCACTTCCTTAGACTCATAATAAAAATTAGTTCATCAGACTACTCAGGACACAAATGAAACACAACATGCAGAAAATCTCCTACTTTTTCCCTCCCAAAGCCGTAAAACAACAGCAGCAAATACGGATTTTCCGGCTGTAGAGAAGGCCAGCTTTAGAAGGCTATTCATAGAAGAACAATTTCCAAAATTTGAGTCATCTGTCCTTCATGACAGTCAGCCACCATTTATTGCCCAGAACAATGTTGCATAGTGTTATGCAGTACAGCCTTCTGCAGCCACATCCAGTTTCTCAGACCTACAGTTGTTATATTTGTTTCTGCCCTTCTCTATAGCACAAGCTATAGAAAGATCCTTTTCTTTCCCCCCCCCACCTCACCCTGTCCCTTCAGATATTTTTCTTACTTTCATTTAGTCTTGTGGTCTTCATGTAATATTTCTGGGTTTTCAGAGCTCTTCTTCCGTGTGCGTGGTTTACAAAATGTCTCTTTAGCCTTTTTATGCAGAGCCGTGTTTGCAAATGAATGAATCACAAACCTCATGCTTCTTTTTTTTTTCCTTTTAAGAAGTAATTTCTACTGGAAATCCAGAGTTGCAGTTTACCCACAGAGTTTACGGATATCTTATTTCTGGGGGAAATAAGAAACTTGAAGTTGAACTTCCACTGTCCTGGCAAATGCTTGGCTCACTGGGAACTTGCCTGTTTTCAGGTGCCTTTCTATCATAAAATTAGAACTGTAGGGATTAAAAATAATCTCACTCCAGTGTCTGCCAGAAGAAACAGACTGGATTTTCCACTTTACTGGGAAGAGCCACACTGAGATCAAGGCTACAACTGGTTGAGAAGTGCAAACTGGTTGAGAAGTGCATGGAAGTTACTGAATTGATGACGTCAAATTGCTCCATCACAGAATGCCTTTGACACCAAGTGAATAAAATGTTTGTTCCCAGCCTAGAACTGCTGACTTGCATAGCAATCATGTAGCCAACCTAAATGACCTTATTTGCAGAATGAAAGTCCACACAATGGGGTAGGCAGAACTCAGAGTAGAGCTAGTTCTGCCCGTACGGACTGTCAGTGAAGGCTGGAGCAGGGGAAAAGGTGCCAGTAGGAAAGGCAAGACCTGAATAAATTGTGCAAAGAGCTGCTTTGGAAAACCCTGCCCCTTTCTGGGTGAGTTCATATAGGGAGGGCAAGGAAGATTCTGAAGGGGCGAGCCCAAGTCCTGGAAAGGGACCTGGGTTTCTTTGCCACTCTAAGGGTGGCAATGACTGAGAGGTGGATTGTGGTGCTGGTTGCCTTCTCTGTGCTGGTTTGTGCACTTCCCACACCTGTGGATCAGATATGCACCCCCTTGCAAAAACAGTGTTTGCCTCTCTTTGTTAGGTTTCTGCAAAGAAAATCTGTAAGCAGTGCTTTCCAGACACAGCATCAAAGGGACATGGAAACTATGTAGTTAAGCAGAACTACCCAGCAGCAGCTGACAGGGACTCAGTCTTTATGGACAGTCTGCTCCAAGCAAAGCTTATGGAATCCTATTGAAACAGACGATCTTTCCAAGTATCTGCTCATTTTAATTTAGTGTCATGAGCAATCGTGAAAATACCTTACGTCCTACAGAATCATACTAATATTTTTCCCGAATAAATCCCAAATAGCATATAATTCACTGCCCTTGGTTTATACAGCGCTGAAAGCAAAACCATTTATTTCAAAATATATTTACCAAAATTACCAAATTTACCAAAATTGACCAAAATTTTCCAAAATCAACAAATATTTTTAACAAAATCCATACTCCCTAAAGCAGGAGAAGATGTTTTCTACCCTTCATTGAAACATCCAAATACCAAAACTGTGGAACCTTCCTCCACGAAAGGCATACTGAAGAAATGCTTCACTCATCTCAAGGCATCAAAGAATTTAACAAGAGCCAGTACCACACTCATCTGCACAATAACTATGAAGATATACCCAAATGGCTCTCTCCAATAATCCAGCTTCATTTTCTCAATGTAGCTTCAGATTATTCAGGTGTTCACACACTTGTCTCTATTCCTAGTTCCAAACAGATGAGCTTAAACAGCTCACATCCCACCCCAGCATGTGATGTCTGACCAGGCTGCCAAAGAGCCCTTTCCCTGACTCTAAAACACAGGCAGCAAAGAGAGGGGCATGCAACAGATTGTATTTGAGTATAATCTTTTAATGCTTCTGCCATAAGACTTGAAAGTTAATGATGTCCTGTGCTTCTGTCTGCTCAGGTGCAGGAAATGCAGTAGAAAGGAGAGTGGCTCATTGCCACAGACCTCTTCCCCTACAGCTTCAAGGCTTCCAGTTCCTTGCTTGGGAATTTACAAACTAGTTTATAAAGTAACCAAAACAATTCAGATCAGGGATAAATTCCTCATGTTCCTGCCTTATTTGAAGTCCTCTTTTTATTACATTAAATAATCATTTGCTGAAGACATCAAAATGAAGGCTGACACAGGTTAAGAATGCCTCAACTTGGTTTTGTCAGCTTACAAAACCAGTTTAAAACTACTTTTTACTAAGCAGTTATAATCCTCCAAGCTTCTTCAGCTAATTCTCCTTGACAACACAGTGGCTAGTCTCCAAGATTATATTTGTTCTTTTGTCTGGTTGAAGAGCTGTCAGGAACAGCACGTCAGACGATGCTTCTCCTTATTTCAGTGATGCTCTCTGGCAGAGAAGTACTTGAAGAGCATGAGATATGAAGGTCTAACTCCTCCCTTGTGCTGAGCCATGGGAACCCGATTTTGGGTTTTCAGTTCTCTCTACAGAGAGAGTGTCAGGGCC
>JANRGW010035382.1:9159-20146 GCA_024733675.1 Psilopsiagon aymara
GTGGGGATTGGGGGGGGGGGGGAACTGGACTATGGGGTGCAGAAGGCAGCTGGAGCGGCCCTAAGCTCTTGTTCTGGCTTCCCAAAGCTGCTCTTATGTCTGCTGGCGTAATTAGGTCTGTTCTAGCAGCTTGTGTGTTTATGAGCCCGATGAACAGCTTGAGCGTGTTGGCTTAGCGTTGGGAAACTTCACACCAAAATCAAAGGGATTTATCATGGGAATACTCTAAGCCTTTATCTGCCTTGAAGTGGGAATGTGTGTGTCAGTGAATGATAACGTGCCTTCTACTTTACTGGCTTAAAAATCACTGTATCAAGGCTTAGGAATTGTTCAGTATATATACAATGGGGCAACTCCAGGAAAATCCTAGCTTTGACCTTTTCCCCTTTAGATATTCTTATATTCCCCTTTATTCCCCTTATATTCTTGTATTTCCCCCTTTGGACATCCTTAGCTTAGGTAAGGTTTATCTTGAGTAAAAGGGGAACTGCATAAGTAGAGACTGACAGATAAAATCACAAGTTCGTTGCCTGACTATTCAGTTTCCTCCAGCTTTACACACGCTTGCAGTGTTTGCAAACACTGTATTTGGCTTCTTGGCCACAGTTTTGATATGTAAGTGTGGCTTCTTATAATACCTTCCCTATGTCAACTCTTTCCTCATGCAGAATTGATATTGTTGTAGTCTAAGCTATTCCCATTATTGCTGCAATGGTGTTAAGCTTGGAGAAGAAGCTATTTGTGTTTTCAGTCACCCCGAGGTCTTGGTTTGTTGTGTTGCGAAGTGCAGCGTTGGCCTATTCCTGTTTTGAGTTGTAAATGTGGATGGAATGTTGTTTCTGGATTAGCAAGACTCGGGTGCTTTGGAACTGCTGCAATTTGGATGTGAGAACAGCAGCAGCAAAGTGAAGTTATCTACAGATAATACAAATGCTGAACTGAAGGTTGGAGGGGAGGCAGCAACTGTGCTGGCACTCATTTCAGCCCAACAGAGGGAAACTATGCAGCTGGGAGTTAAGATAGAGCCACTGCTGGGCCATCGAGTCACTTTGCCTTGTGCTTGCAAACATAGTTTGGATTCATTCCCCTCAAGTGTGAGGATTTAGTCTTGGGATTTGGCTCTTGGAATGGGAGAGGAGATGTTGCAGACCAGCAGCCCAAGAGAGCGATTGCCCCATTCCAGCCTTGACTGTCATTCCTCGCCATGGTGTGTGGATCTGTCAGGCTGTTTAGCTGCCATATGACAGATTGTCCTATTAATGTGTCATCAAGTGCGCTTTTACAAATTCATGGCTTGTCTACAAGTAACCTGAAAAAAAGAGGCTGAAGTAGGAGAAGGCGCCAAAGAAAGTTAAATATTATTAACAAATAAAGTCTGCCACGTAGTTTTGATGGAATGTGAGCTGTTGGGGGATGGGTGATAGGCTGTTAACTATTTGGGGCCTGTGTAACCTCCCTTCTTACTCTCTCTTCTCTTTCCCAAACTCCATTTCTCCCGAAGGATGCTGTAAGACAAACCCCAGTCTGTGTTTTGCTTGTTCATATTGTGCTTGGGTAGTCCATGCCTCAGTTTCCTTGAGCTTACACATAACAGCGCTGTTGCTCCTGATCCAATGAAGTCCTGACATTGCAGCTTGGATTACAGAAGGGATTATTAAGCAAAGCAAATCTGTTGCTTGCTGGCTGCATAAGGGACTTCAAACTATGTGAGCTTCCACCTCTTATCATTCTTGGACTTCCTCATTGTCCAACCTCGGAGACATTCTTGCGTCACGTTCTGTACTTGTAGAACAGGAATGTTGTAGGTGGTGGGGAACTGACAGAGGTCTGCAAAGCGCTTCGAGATCTCCCTTCTGAAATGCTTCTAGATGTGTAACCTTTGGGTTTCTCTTATATTTATTCGGGAGCCCACCCTCCTGCAAAGGAATCAGCACCCACTGAGCCAGCATCTAATGAGGGCTGGGGGAAATGTACAGGACACAGCTAAGGAGAGTGTAAAGCAGGAGTAGTGATGTGTCCATGTGTGGGGCGATGCTGAGTGCATATTCCAAGCCACATATTTTTAGCTCTACCACATGCTCACATAGAGTTTTACAAACTTCCCAGAAAAATGGTGATTTCTCTGCGATACTGAAGGGGAGGTACAGAAGAGGGCTGAGGGGAGGGAGCAGGGAATGGGCATTGATTTAAATCTGCCTGGCACACGGGGCCAGCTCCACTTATCAGTGAGTCTAATAGGAATGTGAAGAGAATAGGCTTGACAGCTCATTAGAATGTGATCCCTCCTCCTTCTTTTTCCCTTTTTTTTTTTTCCCCTTTCTTGAAGTTGATGGAAACTCATTCAGGAAAGGAGTATTTATTTGCTGAGGTAAAGCAAAAGCTGAGGAGGGTTTTGCCGGTGTGCAGCAGGGGAAAGGAGCAGCGAGAACAATCAGAGGTGATCTACAATGAGAGGTACCTGAACCCTTCCCTGGTGTGAGGGGAGATGGAGGTGAGAAAGACACAAGATTCTACATCCGGACGGCTGCTTGTGGCATCGGGACTTGCTGCTCATTCAGGTGAGGATAAACTCAGCTAAAGAGGGAGAGAAGCTTGACTTGGGAAAACTTTACCTGTTCCTCATGGACCTGGGTACATCCCCAGATTCTTTGCTTCTCCCTGTTTTAACTTCAATGACACAAGACACTTATTTTCTCCTTAGAAGGCTGAGCACTTGGCTGTGATGCTTTCAGCCTCCTCAGGAGACCAGTGGCTGTAGCAACCTTGGATTACAGTTCCTCAGCCTCTTGGAAGGAAAGGATGAGGACTTGTCACTGAGGAAAGGGAAGTATCATCCAGGAGAGAATGGATGGAACAACTGCAACCCTGCTTTGAGCTGAACACAGTGCTTCAAACGATAGCAAGTGAAATCTCCTGTTGAAGAGGAGCTACCTAACAACCCCCCTAATGAGTCTGTGTTGTCAGCTCCGGCCTGACCAACTCTTGCCCTGAGCAATTTGACTTCTCCGGGTTTCATAGTTGAGTGCATTTTAAACAAGCCTGAAGACTTATTGGGGGTGAGGGGGGAGCGCCACTTCAAGGTGGGTGGCAGGACTTTCCAGGGCCTCTTGTATTTATGTAAGCTTCAGGAGGCTGAATGGACTTACCTCTTGCTTCGAGTGAATCCAGATTTTTCAAACAAGTTTATCTATACCATTTCCATGTGTCCTGCTTGAGCAGAGATCACTCCAGCAACCAGAGCATCCGGGCGTGCTGCTCCCGTGACACTGCAGAGCCCAGAGGATCATCTTTAATACATCTAACCCCATTAGCTGTATTTTAAAGAGCAGCCTGGGTCTATTCCTATTACTGGTGGTGAAGGGGTTTGTGCTTGGAGAGTGCCCTTCCTGCCTTGGCCCCTCCCTTTCCAAAATGAAGGGGTGCACCTGGGTATTTGTGGCAACTTTACTTTGTCAGCAGTTTTGCCTCTTCAGAGTTACAGCAGCAAAGAGAGAGAGAAAGACGAAGAAAGAGCCTAATCAGTACACAGAGCCCTTCAATGCCACCCTCTCGAACAGCGAGGAGCTGCACGGGCATCCCAAGGTAGGTGTTCATGCATTGCCAGCCCTGATTTCTGGCAGTAATGTGATGCTGCTTTCTTTTTTCCCCCAATCTTGCCAAACTCCTCTTGATTTTAAAAAGAAACGTTCTCTCTTTTGCCTCTCCGTGATTGATTTTCTTGCTTCCTGGAGCAAACACTGGAATATACAGCTTATGATTAGAATTGAGTTTCGACTCTGCATGGCTCAAGTTCCATAGTAGCTGAGTAAGTGTAAAGCCTTTTTGGAGTTCTAGTATGTGAACCATACCCTGTGCAGAGAGAAGTGATTAAATAAAGGCAAGTGGCTATACTGGGATATTAATGTATCTCTTCCCTTTGCTTTCTGAAATGCTAACTACACCAGCACTAACATCTGAGCATGCCTGAGCTTTCCCTGCACTGCACCTTCCACCAGACAGGCTGTGGGGTCTGACAGTTAGAGAGGCTGTAGGTGATCTGCTTCAGGTGATTGTGGCTCTTTCAGAAAGGATTCAGATGGTGCTGCGAGAGTGCAAGTGACAAGTGGAGGACTGTGTGCAGGACACCTCAGTGCCTGTAGCTGATGACCTGCCAGGTTCAGTGGGTGAATGGCAGGGTAGGATCCTTTCAGTTACATGTTTAGGAGGATCACCAGAGGCTGAAAGCTGCAGAAAAATCCAGTCAGTTGATCTGAGCCCCCAGAATCCTGTCAGATGAACATTTGCTTAGGAACAGGAGAGGGGGTTTGGGAATTAAAAGCAGCATTACGAGCAGGATGCAATGGGAGACCAGAACACTGAGAAAGAAGGGAGTCTTCCCTGTCACACAGCCCTTTCTCTCTGTCCCTCTCCCCCCTGCTCACACAAAAATGTCCCTTGTTTCAAATGGAGGTGACCTCTAAAGCATGACTTTGATCACCAGCATTAGGGCTGGCAGTCACTATAGCAATGGAGGAGCAAACCTGTCAAAAAGTGGGGCATGGCAGAGGGGGCAAGTTAGAACAATTGGGCTGCCATGGTAAATATCCTGTTCAATGCTGTTGTGAGAGTAATTGGTTAAGGTTGGGCAAGTCTGGGAAACAGCCCCCTATAAGAAAGCTGGCTGCTGCACTTACAATTATCATTAGGGGACTGTAAGCAGCGTGTCTTCAGCTCATTTGCTGTTGTGTGTTGCAGGGCTCTGTCAGGACAGGTTGTATAAATGCTGAGTTCTTGAGGCGCTCATAATCAATCACTTCCTTCTACTCTCTAGGGAACTGCTGCGGTCTGCTTTTGCAGAGGGGCCAGATATGTATCTGGTGCAACTCAATTTGTCTATTCTGGAATTAATTTGGCTTAATGTGAAATGTATTGCAGAATATAGTCTGAGATATATATGTGCAGAATACGTTCTGATTGCAGAAGCGAGCAGAAACTGGTCCTTGTTCATTCTGATGCAATCATACATTCATTAGTGCTAGAAGAACCCCAGTTCTAGTGGGCATCCATTACACCAGACATTGTTTGGAAGCTGCAGTTTGTGTGTTGAAATATTTTGCTTTAAAATAGCCACGGCAAAGGTTTGGCTGCAGAAAGCGCTGCGAGTTCAGTGAAGGCAGGTCCTGTTTAAGGGGAGGATGGAACCAAATCTTTGATGTAAATGCTTCTGAGGTCTGCTTGATGTCTGCTCCCAATTCTGCAGTGTGAACTCTTCTCCTTGGAATCTATTTCAGGCTCTGGTTAAGTATTGCCTCTGGATGTGATTGTATTTTATATACGCTAAGGGACTATTTTACGCACACTGCAAATGCAGGGCTTAAGAATTGCCATTCTGGGGCAAATGACACTTGCCATTTACACCAAAGCCTCCCAATTTGTATTCACTAAGGGAAGAAGTAAACTGGTGGTGAAGCTATCCTTACCTAACCTAACAAGTTAAAGGAAAGTTGAAAGCAGTTCTCTGTGGAACACGAAGGCACTTCTATGAGCTGTTTGGTTTCACAACAGGATGCCCTGCACATGAAAAGGGAAACAGCAGCAGTGTCCCATGTCATTTCTTACAGCACATAACAGGAAGGATGGAGTTTCTGTGGCCCCGTGCAGTAACAGTTAAGGCTGTGTTTACCTTGGAAGACTCTGTTGCCAGCTGGTAGGTTTATCAAAGCAGAAGGAGCAGGGAATGAAATCCTAGCTGAGAGTAGTGATTCTTATACTGTTGAACAGGTACACGTGTTTTCTTTCTAATTAAGCAAAGCAATTTGGGATACATTTCCCCTGGGAATCCTTTTCAAATAGGAATGGAGAAAGCTCCCCTTTAACATTCGCAGTGCACGAGTCATGGTGACACCTCTACCTAAAACAGGGAAGCAGAAGTCTCAAATCTCCCACGGAAATAGAATGTTGGGTTTTGTTTTTAAGGCTTTTCTCCAGTCTTATCTTTGCTGAGTTGCTATCAGTGTGATGTGCACATGAGACTTCCCTTCTCTGACACAGACGGACTAACAGAGGAGATGTATTTTACTAACGGGGGTTCAGCAGTAGTGGATTGTCCAGTGGTTATATAGAGTTGACACTGATCAGGAGTTATCACTTGATACCTGAGCAGGGGGATGAAAGATGGATCTGCCTCTTAGACCCCAGTGAAAGGACAAGAGGCAGTGGGTACAAACTGAAATACAGGAAATTCCACTTAAATGTGAGGGAAAAAAAGCTTCTTTACTGGGTCAAACACTGGGAAAAGCTGGACACAGAGGCCATAGAGACTCCATCTTTGAGACAGTCAAACTTGGTCCAGAGTAACCTGCTGTAGTCTGTAGTTCAAGTTTTACTTGCTTTGTGATCCTTCTGTCCCTGGCAGCTACCTAGGGCTGGGTCCACCTGGTTTGTCACTTAAATCCCTCTTGGAGCTTTTTGCTTCCAATTGAAAATAGCAGCTGATTCAATGACATTGCACTGATTGTGTTTCTCCTTGGTAAAGAGGTGTCAGTCTTAGCCTGAAGTGTGTGTTTGTATGTGGAACTGAGTATTTTGGGGTCTGACAAGCATTAAAGCCATGGGAGAGACTGGGCTGTGACCTGTCTGTAGTAGAAGATGGATCTTGTTTTGTATCTGTCATCTTTGTCAGCCTTGCTCTGGCATATTAGGAGCAAGAAGGGCTATGACACATGCTTCCTGGCAACTCCTTGTGGCCCATGTAAAATAATGCTGTGTTCATACATTAGCAAATAGTTCAGTGCTTGGTCTCATTTCTGAGAGCTGTTTAGAAGATATTTAATCTTTGTTAAATTGTCCTACATCAGATGTGGTTCTGTGTGTCAGATGCATTCTGCTGCAACTGCTGTATTGGTGCTGTTCGGTTGCCTTTCTATGGTGTTCCTACAGACAGAAGCCTCCTGGTACACCCAGGAGTGGCACTGAGTAACACTGAAGTACAGCTAACACAGCCACAGACACATCATTTCCTCACCCAGAGTAGCTCTTGCTTATGTGTTCCATTAGATTCATTAAATTCATTATGGATGTGACCACTGAATGCAGTTTGTGTCCAATTGGGGGTGGCCAAGCTGTTTGAGATTGCCATTTAGAGGAGTGGAGGTTATTTTTCCACTCACAACAACATAGTGGGAATTTAGGTAGGAATTCCATTTGGATTTGGCTCAGATACCAAACCTAACACTTCTGCTCAGGGGAAAACCTTGAGAGATCTGTAAAAACCACAAGTGGTCAGGACCTTGGTTTTACATCTCCTTAATAACCAGGACTGTGTGTAACAGAAGTTATTAGCAGCTGCCATAGGACTTCAAATGCTAAACCCTAAAGTGCTCTGTTGCTTTTTAACCTGTTCCAAGTCAAAAACACAACTGAAGTAAAGAATCTGCTCCTAATTTCATCACGAAGCTGACAATACTCTTGCTGGTGTAAATCAGGTGTAACAGTTTGTGGATGAAGAGAACTGAAATGCTTTGGCAAGTCCGTTTTTTGTCTGGCAACTGCTTTGCTCTCGAGCAAAGAATTACTGAATGCAATTCCATCACAGATGGACAAATACATAGAAAACTGAGCCAAACGTGCAGGGTAGTAACTTCAGGCATAAAGACTGTGATTTTGTGATGCCTTTAGGCGTACAGACTTGCTCCCAGGTAGCATTGTCTATTCTTTTATCCATCCAGACTCTGAAATGACTTTTATCCACTTCCCTTTGGTTTTAGCAGAGATGCACACTGGATCCCAGTCCCCTTCCCTGTGGTTTTAGCAGAGATGCACACTGGATCCCAGTCCCCTTCCCTGTGGCTTAACGGAGATGCACACTGGATCCCAGTATCCCTGAATTTCAGGAAAGTTCAGCCTCAGTTCAGGAATTTCTCAGGATCCAAACTCTGCTACATGACTGTTGATTCCTGCTGGTGGTTCCTTCCATGCTGGCTGAATCCCGGCCAGAGCCTGTGTGTGTCTCTGGGCAGTGCATGTTCTGGGAGTTAGAGCCAGCAAGAACCGCAGGTTCTGCTTGCGTACAGCAGTTGAAATTCCAGCTCAACTTGTCTTTTACTGTGAGGGAATTATGGACAGAGGGGGCTCATCAGTTCTGGAGGGACAGATGCCATTGTGATTCCAAAGGGATGGCAAAAGGCCTGATTGGAAGTTCATTAAAACTTGCTGGCAAGGCTGCTGTTGATTTTGGAGGAACTGCTTCAAGTGTTAAGGAATAAACCTGATTTCACTGTAGTTAACATGAGGATTCCTCCCGTAGGAGACAACAACCGGCAGCCCAGGAGGGATAAGTCCCCTCTGCTGGGATTCCAAAGCTGTTCTCAGCCCTCACTGATACCTGAGTTGGCTGCGAGGTCTCTCTGGCTGCTGGAGGCTGCTGCTGCCAAGAAAAATAGAGGCTTGCATGCTTATTGCTGGGATTGCTCATGCATGCCATAGTAATTAAATAATAACACCACAAGGATGGAACATTCATTTTAACTGTCAATCATCCTTGCGCTGGAGAAACCGGGGAGTGCCATGACTGTCTTGTAGAGGGATCTGTAATTCAAGCAAGCCACTGGAGAGGAATGGGGGGGTTATCCATTGATTTTGCTGGGATGTGCCATCTGGATTCCTTTTTCTTCCCTGACAAGATGTCTGCTCTGGCCTGTTTCTTCACAGCTGGAGCTCCAGAAAGGCTGAGGACATCTGTTTGTCTTCACAGTTAATGGTCGGAGCTTGCCCATGATTGCTGGCTTCTGCTTCTAGCTGGCCTGGTTCCTTGCTTTTTAGTGGAGGGGAGCTCATGCCTGACTTGCAGCCTGCTGGAAACCAGGAATATTTGACCGGTCTATTCCACATCTGAAGCAAATGCTGCATCCCAGTGCCTAAGACTCTGGGTCTCGGGTTTGCTGTGCTCTGGAAACTGCAGTTCTGAGTTCCTGCCACATGGGCCAGCCTTTTTGAAGGACAAACTGATGTTATTTGCCTTTCCTCAGGTGACGTTCTGCTGCTTCTGCTCCAGCACTGAGGGAACGCTCCATCCTGCCTGAGATGGGTGCTTCCAGTAATAAGCTGCTTCCTTCTGTGAGCCACACTGCAGCTTTGCCCCAGACCTGCCAGTCCCAGTCACTGGGACAAAAAGGCACCCGATTCCTTTGGGCAGAGTATGGGTTGGCTTTTACCTGCGTAATATTTATGACTTTGTTAACTTCAATGCTCATAAACAGTGATCTATGTGGTGATGCCGCACCCATCTGCTTTCAGATGAAGTGGGGTAGGAAAGAACAAGCTTCTTCCATCAGAAGCCATTAAATCTCCACAGAACTGATAAATATATTGCATGGTTGTTATAGACACAAGCTGCCCCTCATGTGCTGTTCTGAGGACTTGTGCAAGCCTTAGGAACGTTTGCCTGTGGACTTGATGTTCACGTGTTACAGTAGATGGAAAGGAAAGGACCTTCTCAGCCTGTCTTATGCTTCACACAGATCTGCAGTTGGGCAATCTGTGGAAAGAATCTAATGCTTTATTGAGGTGACTAATCCCTCAATACCTGGGATTTCCTATCCTGCTCCATTTACATTACTTTCCAAGGGGATTTTGGAAAGCTATTTAAGACCTGGGTGCGGTAAGTATAAAAGGCAAATAATAATTTAGCTAAAATAATCTATTAGAACCCCTTGACTAAATATGTGATTTAGAGCTGTGCTTCTAAACACAAAAGGTCTGTTCAAGACTGACTTTGGTACAGAAACAACGAACTGTGTTGTTATGAATAGTTTGTCTTGCTCTTGTTTGTGATACACACTACATTTGAGCAGGGGGAGTGTGCACAACCATAACTCAGTCTCTCATTAACTACAGTAGAATGCATCAATAGTATCATAAGATACCTTTGGATGTCCTTGCTGTGGCTTAGAGCACAGACACCAGCTACTCTGCAGCTGTCTAGCTGGAGGGAAGGATAAGGGGACTGCCTGAATAGAGCAATTCCATAGTAGATCTTGCTGTGGGTTGTGTCTGAGCAGTAAATCACCTATGACTATTTGCTGAACAGAGAAGGTCCGAGTTGGCTTCACAGAGTTTGAGATGGATGTTTAAGGAATACCCCTGCTCAGCTCACAGCACATCTGCTTCCCGGGAAGCTGCTCCTTCTCTGCTGGTTTGTCAATCATTTGTTCACCCTGTTAAAGCTCTTCAGTTGTGATCACATCAGCTCAGAACAAGTGCCTTGTACTACCCCGTGTGCCTGGATGTGTGCCAGAGAGAGCTTTCCAGGCTCTGCATCAGCTCAGAAGCACCAACATTCCTTATAACCTCAGACAGAACTCCAGCAGACTTCAGATTTAACTTCAAACCAATTTAAGCTGCATGGATTTTCACAGCAGATCACACAGACCGGGCTCTTTTCTCTTGCTATAGCCCTGCTATTTCTACCTCACATTTGCGATGTTTCTTCTTTGCTGCTTTTAAGTGGTCCTAGAAATGTTACTAAAACTCACTATGGTGCTCTGAGAAGTGGCAATGCTTCAGGGAGCCAAGTGGGACACGGCAGTGAGCAAACATAGCTGTGTTTGCTAACCTGGCAGCACTGCAAGCACCTTGCAAGGTCACTGGGACTGTTAAGGCCACTGAGCGCAGAGCTGCGGTGTCTGAGCTGCGGCAGAACTGTCTGGTGCTGTCAGACCCAGCAGGAGCTAATACCCAGGGCAAACACTTTTAGACCTGAAGAGTGCTCTGTTGACTGACTCTGCTTCTGTGCTTTCCCCACAGCCACCTTGTTTTCTTCCTCCCAAATGGTGATAGATCAATATTGACTTACATAAACTTGTAAAGGTCCAGGAATCACTGTAAACGTCACTCTTGTGTTGCTTTCCTGCTGTAATTCTCATCTCTACCTGTTCTGTCTCATCGGGAGAATTAAAAACAGGTTTATGGAGTGAATTCCAGAAGTTTTCACTAGGCACAAGGGGGGTGG
>JANRGW010035383.1:0-41005 GCA_024733675.1 Psilopsiagon aymara
GCCACAAGTTAAAAACACAGTGCTGCACCAGCTACTAGGAAGGAGAAAAATGACTGCTACTGCTGAACCCATGACAATGACTTAAACATCTGAGCTTCTTCTCTTCATAAATTTATCAAATTACTTTCATTTTCAGCTATTCTATGTTTCCAAGTAGATGCTTTGTATTAATAATAGGGGTCTTTCCCTTGAACTTCAAGGGAAGTCATCAGCTCTTCCCTTACACTTTTAGATATTTTGAGGCAAATATGACTCTTGTGCAACCCCCGCAGAGATCAACTGGGCTGCAGATATGTAACTGAGAACAGCTTCATCCTTTTTGTCATGTTGTGTGGGGGTTTTTTTCCTCATTGTCATGCTATTCTGACTATGTTAGCATTTGTCTTCTCGGGTAATACTGCAGGTAATGTAGGCAGCGTACAGCACACCACAGTACATCCTGCAATCATTTTGAGTAGAGCTGTTCCTCCAATCAGCAGATGAATTTGCTGTCAGGTGTGCAGGTAGAGAATCCAGCCCTTCCAAAATTATTAGTTTTTTCTCACATTAAATTCTTTGGTAAATTGGTTTATGAAGAGTGAAAAAAAAAATTGCTTTACCTCATATAAAAAATATTCTAGAATGAATACTCCATTGTACACATCCAGCTGCAAATTGCCGTTATCTGTTCAGAACAATTAGGCTATTATACATCCTCTTAAAACCTGATACCAGCCCATCATCTTGGAGCCCGAAGTATAAAGCCATCCATTGACTTCCTTATACTTTGGATCAGCCCGCAAAACCAGCTTAGTGTTCCAGCATCCTTCGCAATAGGGTTGCTCATTATCAGCTATCAGCTTTTGTGCTAACAGTTCCACACTGAGTACAAAAAAGAAGCCAAAGGGTTTGGCTGTGGTTTTCTATTATTTTAAGCGCTCTGGACTGAACTTACATCAATATTGTTACTGGTGTACCTAAAATAATAGTGAAAAGAATAGATGACTGGAAAAAGGTGAGGTGGCTCGGGGAGGAGAAGGAAATGCCAATGCTGCTGGAAAAACAATTTAATAAAATACCAAAACCCAGCAGTGAGGCAGGTTTTGTGACAGGCACCACTGACTTGTATGGATTTGCTCCTGTATCATAGAATCATAGAATAGTTAGGGTTTGAAAGAACCTTAAGATCATCTAGTTCCACACCCCTGCCATGAGCAGGGACACCTCACACTAAACGTGTCACCCAAGGCTTTTTTCAACCTGGTCTTGAACACAGCCAGGGATGAAACATTCAGAACTTCCCTGGGCAACCCATTTCAGTGCCTCACCACCCTTACAGTAAAGAATTTCCTCCTTATATGTGTTTTAACCTGTTACCCCTTGTCCTATCATTACAGTCCCTAAATTGTACTAGAAGAACTGAGGAAGGAGCAGAAATTTTATAAAGGTAGAAACCAGTTATACCAAAAAATAGTCAATCAAAAGGGTTGTTTGAAACAATCAGAGGATTTCAGAACTCTGGTACAGACAGTCCAAAGCTTAAGAGCCTTTTAGGCTTGTAAATCCACACGGCTCACTGGAAAAGAACTCACAAAAGACATTTTCAAAACCAAAGGTTTGGCTAGTGTATGGTTTCCTTAGAAACATAGGTTGCCCCTATGCTGTTGGCCAGTCTATTAACCTTTAAAGTACTCATGGGTCATAGCAATTAATTTCTTTTGCTTATTCCTTGAAAGTAGTTCTGAGTAGCCTTTAGTCTGAGAGGGAATTTGTAAGTGTAAGATATGATTTGTTTTATTATATGTTCTCTGGTTTGTTTCCTTATGTTCCTTTCCTGCAGTTCAGTTTTCCAGTTGTTTTTATCATCCATTGGCTATATGTTATGCTAGAATACAGGAGCACCTTTGATAGGCAGATGCATTTACATAGGGACAAAAAAAAAAAAAGAGAATAAAATCTTGTGGTGTGAATGTAATTTCTCTTTCTCTCCCCATCACTTCCAAAACCAAGCTAATTGTTATCACATCCTGCTCCACATGTGAGACAGCACACAGGAGGCTACCCACGCCAACAAAGATACAAGTCCATCTCCCAGCACTGCTGATATCCCCATTTCTCTCTGAGTACAAAGTCCCTCTCTGTGTCTATTTTAGGTGTACTGAAAGGTAAATTACAACTTTCCCTTTTAGGTAGGGGCTGGCAGAAGGATATGCTGTCCTTCTCCTCCTGCTGCTGCTCATAGAAGGTCATGCTGGCCCTCTAAGAAGCTGGTAGAAGCAGCTGGTCCAGCTCTGTAATGAAAAATGCACAGGTGCTGGAAATACACCCAAGGGCACGGATCCCAGATGAGAGAGGCAAATAGGGAGAGGTAGATGCAATGCTTTGGTAGGGGATGGACACAGAGATCCATCCAACAGTCCAACACAAAGGCAGCCCTTCCCTTGCAGTACCCAACAGGCACTTTTGCCTGGGCAGAAGCACAACAGGGATTTTTGTACTTGGTAGGTTAAATTGTTCCTTTTGTTTGATTCATTGGGGGGAGAAAAGCTTGAATTGAGGCCCTTTAGGCAAGTGCCTGTGGTGTTCATTATCATGGGCTGGCAGGCGGCAAGGCTGTCCTGTGACAGTAAAGAGCAGGAACTTCCCTCTCTCAACATCAGTCCATCCAGGCTGCTTGTAAAGCTATTCTGCATTCTTCCTTCCTTTTTCTCCCTCATGACTGAGGGATGCACACTGTCATCAGTCCTCACTGAGGAGGGAAAACATCTGGTTGTGGTGTTTCAAATCAGGAAACGGGTAGTGTTCCCAGATCCTCTGTCTGCAGGTGACCAGGATAAAATACCAGTTTCTAAGCTGCTGTTTTCACAGGGATGTCTGACAGGAAAAAATTTCTAAACTAGTTTTCAAGAAAGAACTGCTCCTGAAACAGTGATTCTGCTATAAAGAGAAGAAAAAAATGTGAGTCAGGATGAAGTCCAATAGTTACAAATAGTGGCTTTTGGAAATCCTGTTTCAGGCATCTGTGAACAAGATGGTTACCTTATCAAGCTAACTCATAACCCCCAATACACTTTGCATTTGCTGTGGATTATATGACGGGAAAGACTACAATTCTCCTTTGCCTGTTTAGATAAGTGACCTTGTAACTCCTACATGATGGGCAGTCACAGATGCCTGATATAATCAGGTACCATGGTCAGCATTTCCACAAGATCAGTAATATTTGCAAGAAATGTTTTTGTTATCATATTTCTTGGCTTCCACAATACAGGCTTTATTGTAAAAGGTAGAACAAAACAAAACACCCTTTATAGTAGTTAATGGGCATATAAAAAGCACAGAATGATTTTCCTTTGGGACCAGTTTTTTTCTAGCATAATGATAGATTTAACTAGGAAAAAAATCTGTTTATTCCAAAATAAACTGCTAGCATTCTAAGCTGTTTCTGTGGATTTCTATCTATTATAACCTAATCAGAACTATTTTTAGAACACCAGTGAATAATAATACTATGCAGCACTGATCTCTGAGACAATTTGAGACTCCCAGTTGAGTTTCTGCTAGAGAAGCATATCATAAAAAGCACCATTACAAATTTGCCCTTTGTTAGAGAAGCTGCCAGACAGATCAAGGACTTAGAGGGCCTCCCATTTGAAGTCTCTTCAGTTTGAAGATGTACTGTCGGGGATCAGTATGGAGAAGGCTTTTGTTCTGCTGCTAGAATAAGTGTTTGTAGATGAAAGGAGAACGCCTGCGCCTGGGCCATCAACCTGACATTTTTCAAGACATGAAATTAACTTAGAACTAAGCATGGGATGGTGGACTGAAAAATAATATCCATTTATTTTTCCTTTGCTTACTACCTTGAGGAGCATCCCCATGACTTTGTAAAGGAATGATGATATGTAATTAACCTACTGGAATGGAGAATTTACAGCAGAAAGAGCAAACATTTGAAATTGCACAAGCAGAGTGAAAAGTTCAGGGGCACATTTTAGCCTCTGGGGATGTTTCCATTACCTTCAATGCATTTCAGTCAAATCCTTAAAACCTCTGGAGCACAGGTATTTGATCATTTGTCACTAAGATTCATGTTACAGAACCATTACCCTAATAGACTTCTTAAAATATTAACGTAGGTATGATGTTGTCTGTTCCTTGAGCAACCTCTTCAGATCCCAGATGAAATACTGGTGAGACAGTGAAAAGTGGAATTGTTTTTTAAGCCACAGTGTTTATTTTAGGTTTTAATGTTTTTGACACCTTTTGCTTATGCAAGAGAAAATAGTTTTTAAACGCACTTTCTTTTGTACCACTGCAAAATTGAATATGAAAAGATGAAAAGAGGAGAAAGGACGGCTCAAGTGTAAGTCTTCAGCTTCTCTTATTAGATTCTGAACACTCCTGGCCTTCTCAGTTGACCTGTCATCTAGAGCACATGTATACTCCTGCCAAGGAGTGACTGACTGTGCTGTATCCTCTGCCCAAAGATCTCCAAGTACCTAGTGAAATTCACCACATGCTTATTTACTGTATACATAAGAACATTTTGCTCACCAAGTGCAGTTCAGCCACCTCTGGGATGAAAGACGGTTTAAGTAGAGAATGCATATTACTCAAGGGATCTAAGAATAAAGTACTCAATATCATGTTCTTAATAAAACTAAGAGGGAATTTTAGACATAAATTAATTGATTACCCATGGAGGATAAGAGAAAATTACAAAGAAAGTGATACAGGATTTTAACTGACACAATTAGTAAAGTTTAGGTTTTACTGCTGAGCTGAAAGCCACCCCCATATGGAACACTCTGCCTGCAGAATAACAGTTTGGAGATTGGCTTGGAGGAAAGTACTGCCAAGACTGTTTTCTGACATTTTTTAGGACAAGAGGGACTAACCTTGTCTGCATTTTGAGTACCTCGTAAGGAGAATTTGTGCCTAGAGAAACAGCGATAATAAATGACCATACTGATGTAATCCTACCAGTTGGAGTCTGCATAAGGTCTCTGCTTTCTGCCAGAAGATCTTAAGTCAGTTATGGATCCCCAGGAAGCAAGGCTGCTATCAAGGGTAGCACCTTTTTCCCCTCTCTTCTATCTTGGCAGCCCTTGCTTCATGGCTCAACCAGGATGGACACACTGTCACGTGAAGTACCAATACTTTTATTCATGAGCATGAAGTGAAGGGTTGGAACTTGCTCCGGTTGCTTGATTTCAGTTCTTGTGCAGCAGAAAATGGATACTCACTGGAGTAGACACTGGCATGATTTGTACCAGTGTTAATTTAAGGTATATTTCTGACATCAAGTGATCAACTCCAAATACACTGTTGTATAAATGAGAACATAACATACCTCTAACGTACTTAAACTTGCTGCTACTGCCTGCATGACTGTCAGTGCTTTAAGAAATGTTTCAAAGCATTTATCATCCTGAAAGACTGATTTAGCAGCAACTCACCCTTACAAACTGAAAATTAATATTTGATGGGATACAAAGTAGAATGCTGATGCTCTCTGGGTGTTTTTTTTTCCATCCACTCATTTCCCTTACCTGCAGCCTGGTCTTCAGTGCAATGGCAATTTCAACATGGGAGAAAAAAATTCCCTGGTAATTTCAACATGGGAGAAAACATTTCCCTGGTAATTTCAACACGGGAGAAAGCAATTCCCTGTAGCTTCCATAGCCAGTGAATATGCCACATGACCTTGTGAGTAGTTTGCTGTAGCCTGGCTATAGTATCCAGGTCTCAGGTTCAAGTACGAAATAATGCAGGTGATCATATAGAGCCTTGGCTTCCCTTTTCATACAGGACTTGGCTGTGCAGTTTGAAGAGCAGATGGGTCGCTGGTCACATTACTCATTCAACTAAAGCTCAGCACTTTGTTTAATGCTTCGCTGTTTAAGATCAGAGTGTCCATCACTCTACAGATTTGAGCCTGTTCTCTCTACCACATGAAAGGAGCCTGGATACTGGGGCAGATTTGGATCTCCCACCAGTTTTAACTGGCATAAACTATGTAATAACTGACATAAACTATGTGTAATAACTATGTTACTCAAGATCTCCAAGCATCTGAGTGCTGAGTTTGCCTGTAGTGAAAGAGCAGCAAAGCTCATGCTACTTTGAAACCAATAAGTAATATAGTGATTGAAATACTGTAAAAGTGATTAGAAACCCCGAATTTGTACAAAACATGTCACCAGTGTTGTATGTTAAGCATCAGTAATTGTGCAAGCTGATTCTGAGCATAGCAAAATGATCCTGGAGAGGAGCGACTGTAACAAAAGTACTTATGCTAGGAAGGATTTATAACTTCATTTCCCAGCAGTTATCAGAAACAGTCCTGAGCAAATAAATGCAGTTTTACTAGTGTTAAAGCCCAGAATTCAGACTGTGGGGCAAAAAGCAGATCATGTGTTGTTTAGTGAATCCCTGCAATCTATTTGTTTGGGTTTTTTTGCTATATTCCCTCATCTCACAAGCACATCTGGTGTTTTAGGAACATTGTATTCAACAGCGGTAAAAGGACAGTAGGGCCAAGAATAACAAATGAAAAATGAAAACACTGGGGCCTAATGCTGATCTCATATGGGTGTAAATCAGAGGGATTCCAGCAAATCCTTTGGAACCACACCAGTGGAATACTTGTGTCTGATTCAGAGACAAAACTGTAGAGACCAATGATTTTAGTCAAGTGAGACTCTCTGTCAGGCCTGAAATTCTCCCATTCCACTAGGAAATTTTACTGCAAAAGATCTTTTAAAAAGCTTCTGACAAATACCACAAGTGCTGAGGAAGTGACAAAGGTAATACAAAAACATCTTAGTAGCTCCTGTGTCTGAGTTAAAATACCTGTCCAGCCAGATTAAGCACAAGTTTTTCATTTGTAATTTGCAGGGCAAAAAGGGACTTTGACAGTAAATAAATATATATATTGCGCATAGTTACTGGATTAGTACATGGTTGCTCTTCAGCCTTTTAAAGAAAGTCTTTCCACCGGGGCTGTAGGATGGGTTGTCCTCAGTAACATGACCTTCTGAATAATATACATTATTGCACTTTGTATTTCTGGTCTTGACTTGAGGCATTGCCATAACCACGGCACTTGTAACACTTGGCCATTTAACTAAATGCTGTCTTTAAAATGTAAACACATCTCAGCTGCTTGTTGACAAAATTGTTTGAAGACACCAGACAATTTTTTCCTGTATCGCAAGTATAATTAAAAATCAGGATTATCATGGCAGTGACATTATGCATAGAAGAATGAAAAATGTGAAGATATTCAGCTTATCTGTGACTTTGTTTTCTTTCATAATGTTCTTGCAGAAGTATTGTTGCATGTACTCAGTGTTGTCAGAGTTAGGGACTTTTAGTAAGTTCTTTACTCAAAGAGTAAATATCCCAAACTATTTACAGATAATTTTTTTTTTTCAAAGATCTTTCAGAAACCTCTTAGTCCCCATTTGTTGCAGGGAGATCCTAGCAGGGAGGAACTTTTATCCATAAATGCCTGCACAGACACCCTTTTTGAGCCCAAAAATGCTGTTTTCCCTAGGAACCTCACAGCAAGAAAGCAAATTCAAGACACAGATCCAATAACTGCATTATATTTCCTAATCCCACCTTCCACCATAAAAATCAATTATTTTGTCTTGTTGCTGTACACTTCTCAGAGCTAAATCATACCAAATTAGAGCCATCATAAAAACATGGGGTCTCCTCTTCCTGAAGATATAATGCCAAAACATTGGTAAATTTTGTACGGTTGTCAGGTGCTGCTGTTTTAATTTCATCCCACCATATTTGTATTTTTACATCCTTAAATGGTTTCTGTCCTCTCCTGTTTCAAGTATTGCTGGAATCTCCCCCTCCCCTGCTGTCTCCCTTTAGGGCTGCTGTGAAGCTAACTGTAGACAGGAGGACTTTCTGTGGATTTAGAGGGGCTTTGTAGGAGATACTGACTTTAGCTATCTTGCACAGGCTTTGCTTTTAAAAACACTTCATTGCAAATTATGTCTTTCAGTGTCTTGCAGTCATTGCTGCTTGAGTTGTCTGCAGTTCATCAATACTCAGGGACAAAGCAGCCCACCCGAAAAGATGCTCCAGGTCCTGCCATACAAAATACAGCATACAAAATCTCCCTGTTTGTCTCCATAGTCCTTTAGGTGAGGATGCCCTTTTAATGTCCACTTTGCCAGAAGACAGTATGCTGCTTGCATACTGTGGGAATAACCCACTCAGGCTTGCCCCTTGTTTGACTTTGTATTCAACGAACATCAAGCCAAACAGCAGCTACAATGCCTGACCTTAGACTGAAGTTCAGTAAGAAACACTAAGATCTTAAAGCAAAGGGTTTCATATTACTGACTCCTCTGTCTTTCATTGATTAGATGTTTTACAACTGATAGTGGGCTTCAAGGTTTATTTGGAAACTTTGTCAGGAGGGAGAGGATGGGGGAAGGGAGAGAGCAAGCAAGGCTGAGGGTTTCTTTTATATTTAGTGTGGGCATTAAGATGGGAATAAACAAAGATGGGAGAGGAGAATTCCATTAACATACCATTTTGCAAATCTACTCCACAGCTTATCACTGGGTCAGTTCTCTGCAGTGGTAGGTGGGGAGATGGGGGTGGACATTGGAAGGAGGAAGGGTACAAAAGGAAATGTGGGAATTGTTCATTGTAGAGAATTTCTTCACCTTCTGCAAAATGTATTCAACTCCAGCTGAAGCAAATGAGAGTGATCCAAATATTATGAATTTGTATAAGTAATCCACAACTGGTCCTTGGGGAAATGTCATACAGGTGAAATGCCATGCAGGGAAATTTGTAGCATTTGTTCACAGCACACAAAATGTGCCCATGGCAAGACCTGCTGCCAGGATCAGATTCAGGAAAGACTCAGCTCAAGCAGGGAGAAACACGAGGAAAAGTGCCAATACAGAAAAGAGGCAAGAAGGCAAGATCCTTATTTTGCCCAGATCCCAAGGGCCAGATTCAAAGGAGACTTCCAGAAGAAAAGCGAAAGTGCAGGTAAGAGACATTTCAATTAGATGACCTTTCTAAGCTTTACCCTCAAAAAATGCTTTGAAAGCTGCCAGGCACAGCAAGGCTGGGAAACACTGCTAAGGCCACCAAAGTCAGATATGGACCAAGGCCATGAGCACTGAAGTTAGTAAAAATATCCACAAGGAAATTTCTATATCAGCAAGTTTTAGATTCAGAAGTATCACAGAAGATGTTTTGGTAATCAGTGGAGGACTCAGAAAAAGAAGTATGTAGTATGACTCTCTAAAAGATCATGCAATGTTAACACTGTTCGTATAAAGGGGGTGTGCCTCTGTGTGTGTGTGCGCATGCACATGTGTGCCTCCTGACCCACTGGTGTTGAAAAAGCTTAGGTATCTATCTGTCTTGAACTAATGAGATGAAAAGAGGGCATGAAGCAACCTGTAATTTCTGTAGTCTGTGGCTAAGGTGTTAAAGAGAGGGGGTGTATACTGGAATGCACATAACCCTTTTCTAACCTCTCACGCCTTCCTCATGTAGAAGATAAGGATTGACAGGGAGTTATTTGTCCACTCAAACTCTCAAACAGCTCAAGGAACTGCCAGTCAGGCTATAGTCCAACTGAGCTCCCTTTTTCTTGAGCAGTATCTCCTCCTGTCAGGCCTGTGATTAATTAATGTTCTTAGTCTACCTTTCCAGTGCAAGTTTTTGACTAAAGAAGGCAAAATTTAACAGTCTAGCAGCTGAAGAAAGAGCATTCAGGCTTCAGACAGTATTCTCTGAATGGGACAAGTTTTCATCACTCTGAATCCTGCCTTTGAGAAACAAAGTAAGTCTGTGCTGCTAGGATTTCTGGGATTTATCAGTAGCTGGTTGCATGAGCTTCAGGAGGTGACCTGGGACTCCATACAGCCTGATCCACCTTTTCTCTGTTCTCATTCTGACTGTGGCTTACCACAAAAGTTTAAAGAGTTGAAGAGTGCTAAAAGAATATTTCTTGTCTATCATCTGTCCTGATGTTCTGGTGGGAAGTAGTGATGTTCTGTCAAGGACAGAAAGAAAACTTGTACTTAGACCCCCATGAAAATGACAGTCTGTGCTTTGGACTCCCATTATGAACCCAAACACACGGAAGATTATCCTATTATTTCTCTCACTCGCACCCTTATTACCATTTTCACCTGTGTTAGTCCATAGCGCTGACTGCCAACAGTTCAAACACTCCAATAATTCAACGGGAAAGAGTTCAGAGATCAACAAGAGCACCCAGAGGCCTATGAAATATAACCTGTGAGAAAATGGCAAAGGAATTTTTGTTTTCTTATATATAGAGAAGACTGAACAGAGACACGATAACAGTCCTCAAAAATGTAAACGACTGCAGCAAAGAGGAAGGAAATAATCTCTTCTCTCTCACGTGGAAAGGATAAGAATAACAGGCTAAAATTGCAGAAGGGAGAGTTTTTTATTAGATATTAGCAAAACTCTTTCTAGCTGTTAGGATGGTGTTACTGAGGAACTGCATAGGCTGCCTTGGAAATCTTTCCATCTGGAACACTTTCAAAGCAGGCTGAAGCAGCGTCCATGCTAATGGGACAGGTACCACTGACCTGCTGTACTCTTGGAGTATTGGAAGGAATTGGTGACTCCTTAAAATCTCTTCTAGCCTTGCTTTTATATAATTTAATGATTCATTGGATAAGTGCATGTTCATTTATCACCCTCTGGAAGAGTTTTAGAAGTATTACTTTCATTCGTGTATTCTTCGTCTCCAGACCCTTCTTTAAGATGATTACTCTTCCAAATGCTACATTGTGCTCTGTGGCTCCCCCCTATAAAAGGTGAAGCTAGTCCTGCCAACCAGGAACTGTAATCCAACTATTAATCAAAAGGCAGTGGGGCTAATGCTCCAAATGAAATTGCAAAAAAAGGGGCCCTTAGCTACCTAGTCCCTTGCCTTCACTTTTGCAGCAGCAAGCACTACAGCATTGCTGATTTCTTCTCTTCATAGACAACCACCAGTGAAACACAGATAATAGGACCTGGGACAAGAATGGCTAGTAGGGTCAGCCCCTGGCTGTCACAGGCAGCCCTACCAGGTAATCCTTTTAGTAAACTCAGCAAACTCATTCTCCAGTCCAGTTCAGCTGCTTGTCCTTGCTACTCTCACTGGCTGGCTTCCCTAGAATATCAGCACTTAGGAAGCCAGGAATCTTCCCCTAATTTCTAACCTAGCATCCTTTCTTGGCCAATTTATTAATTAATTACTCTGTTAATGCTGTGTTTCCATCTCCCTGGAGTTTTCCAGTTTAGTGGATTTGTAGTTGGCATCAGCATCCTTCTTGCTTTTCATTCTGTAAGGCTAAACAGGTCAAGTTCTATTGATACCCTCTCAGAGAATCAGGTGAATGAGCTCATACTGGATCAGTAGCATACTTCTTTCCTGATATAACAAAGAGGTGGCCCAAAGTTACAGGGTGGAGAAAGGATGTCTCCAAACCAAAACCAAACCACTTTTGTAACACAGAATCAAGGTCTGAGAAGAGTTAAGAAGTGAAGGTGCCCTATTATCTGCTCTGTTAGAAGCTTAGTTGTCCTACAGAGGCTCTTGCGATCTTGTTTATGGTTCTCTCTCAAGTACCACCACAAATCTGAGAATGGTGGAGAAGAGTAATTCTTGTATTGAAGCATCTTCACACAGCATGGCCTACTTTTTGCTGCCAACAGTCTCTACTGGCAAGCCCTAAAGCCCAAGAGCTGGAGTTCTTCCCATGTCCCGTTTGTGGAGGCCAGCCCCATTGGTAGCACCAGCACTGCTACACTGTGGTTACACATTCAGCAGCAATGCTGCTTGCACCGGCTTGTCCCCACCCTCCTCCACTCCCAGCTGCTTTTTCTATTTCCTGCCGCTTGCCCTCCCTACTGTCAGCATAAGTGTTTGTGCAGTTATGTGCACAACCAGGTCAGGGATGTGTTCCCAGCCAAAAAAATAGCCTGCAACTTACTCCTTTTTGTTTTTCCTTCCCAGCTGGAAGAAGTTCTTGTGTCTGGTTTCTTCAGTGGCTGCACAAACACTTTGGCTGGCATAAGGGAGGGAAGAGGATGGGGGTGTAATTAAGCAACTTTGCCATGCTTGCTCCTCCCAAGTGAATGTGGCTGATCTACAGAGCCTCCCCTCCACTCTCAGCTAGCGTGGGCTGATTTTGCAAGGAGAATCACATACTTGTTCTTTGGCATGCCCCAGATGCTCGCCCCGCCTCCTTCCAAGGAGCACTGCTTTTTCCCCATCCTTCTCTAGTGCACATTACCAGAAAGACTCTGATCAATCAACCTCCATTAGAACAGCCAGGTTTTGGAAGTGCCCCAATTATCTTGTGTTATAAAAAGCAGACTGGAAGAGAGTTTGGGGGCTGTTGAGTCTTAACACTGGTGAGTGCTGACACTCACGTCACACAATCCCTTCTAGAAGCTGGGCTGAATTTTCTGTGCTTTAATCTTTGTACCATTACAGTGGTGCGTTCTTGCATCATAATTAACATTTACTAGAAAGATAGTTTTAAATAATACAGTTCTTTGTAATCACTTTTAGAAGCAAGTAAGTCTTATTTATAATTATATTCATTGAGGCACTCCTTTCTTGGGCAGCTATTACAATTCAAGTCAAAATAAACCCACTCCTCTCTTTTCTCATGCTTTTTGGCTCTGAGCTTTGCTATTAATGACCTGGACAAATAATTTCTAAGAAAAATTTAATTATTTGAAGCTTTCTCAGTCTAATTTGTTTGGGTCCAGACACATCAGGAGAGCCTGACTGTTGCAAAATGAGTGGTTTAGGGTCACTCCAACTAGCACCCTCAAAGATATTAGGAATAATGGTTTTAATATGAATTTATGAAAGTGTGTCTTAAAAAAGGTCAATGGCAAGGTTCAGTCTATTACTTACTGCATGGATGACACATACAAAGGAATATAAAGGTAAAATTGAGCTGAAATTCTTAATACAGAGACCAAAGGCACAGAAGAGTAAGAGAGTCTCTCCCATGAAGTCACAAGATTTAGAGTGGACCTCCTTTCTTTCTAAGCTCTTAGTGAAGCTTTAGGTGCAGCTAGGTCCAATCTTAGTCTCCGACTTGGACAACAGCTTTTATCTAAAGAGTTGCATGTGTAATCCATTAGGATCACCAGAAGGATCATTGTACTAATTCACCACAGATGGGATTTTTACATGGCTTGTACCTAGCAACAGTCTGGAGCTCGAAGATGGATTTTAATATTTACAGAGTCAATGGGATTTACTACACTTGCTATATGGTATCTAAATCAATTTACACATACACACAGAGACATAAATGTATATATATGTATATAGTATAAAGGTATACCTGTTAAAAATTCCCCTTGAGTTCAGTGAAACATTCACATCAAATGTCTCAGCACTTTTCAGTGTGTGATGGTCGAGCCTTGTGAAGTGGGGAGTCTTTGGCCAAGGCCCCTCATCAGCTTTCGGCAGCAGTTCTCTGATTATCTCAAACTTGAGAGTTCATGACCTCTGAGAGGCCTCCCACATGGAGGGAGACGCTGGTCACAGCCTAATGTGGTCCCGGAGAGCACAAAGGGCCTCACTTAGGACCACTGTGTTCTGGGTCACAAGATGACTGGCTTTAGTCATCAGTAAGTTTCTATCCTGGCCACAACCCAAACCAGTAGAAACTGTTCAAAACTCCAGTAACAGTGGTACCGTTCCACTCAGGCTATGATCAGGGGAAGGAATGTTCCAAGGCTGTTGGGATGATTGATTATTCCCACTTTTGATTCCCACCTTGGCCAAGCAACAGGATCCCTGGCATGTTCTGCGCCGCCTCCCACCTTTGCCATGCAAGAGTTCCTGGTATGGTCAAGGGACACTTCACTGCTCAACTCATTACAGAAATGCCAAGGCCTGATGGGAATTCCTGAGGTAGTAGAGTGGCCCAGATGAGTGGGGAGCAGGAAATATACCACCACACTGATGCAGCCATTATGACCAATGTGCTTTGCAGAAAGACTCTTTTACGTTATCCTGGGGGAGGGCATTGTGAACCTGGCTTGATTGGAGTGCCTACAAGGACACAAGTGTTACTGTAAGTTTTGACTGATTTCTGTAGGTATTCTGAGGACATAGTGCAAGATTAGTACTCTTTGCAATAGCTCTCTGTGTCTAAAAAAAAGAAAAAAAGTCCCTAGAATAACATTTAAATAACTAATTAAAAATAGTTTTTAAAAGGCACATTGTTATATATCATGAAAACTTGTCTGAAATTTGTACACTGCTGGTATTTATCTGCTGAATAAAATGATAGATACTTCATTCCTGTCGACCAGTAGGAAGTATTTTGTACTTATTTTTATGCTTATGGCACACATAGGAGCTCAGAAAACTTTGGCCAGACTTCATGGGCTGTTTTCTGGAAGCCTGTTCACAAAGCACCTGCAGAATGTGACACTCTTTTGACTCCCAGGAGTGTCTGAGCAAACACAGCAGACATTCACCTGATGTAAATTACCTATTAATAAACAATATTTATTTATAAACTGATCAGCCATAGCATCTTTTTATAGACTACACTAAGAAGAGTAAATTTGAACAGGTAATTCTCTGTATTAATGTCTGTGCAATAGTATACCTACATGGAGTTTTTAGTTGACATACAGATTACCACCACGAAAGCAAGTCAACAACAGCAACAGATTGTTGCGTTTTGTGTTGAAAGTTTCTTGCATTAAAAACCCACTAAAAATCAAAAGCCAACAGGTGCTGAGGAGTAGCAATGAGTAGCCTCTTTCCCCTCACCCCCATTTCTCTGTAGGATTCAAACAATCACTTCAGTGATAACAAGACACAGGGATCTCAATTTTCATTCAAAAGTAGGCACTATGAGGGTTGGCTTTTTGGAATCGGCCTCATGGTACTTGATGGGCTTTCAGCTTTAAGCTAAACCCTAAGAATGAAACAAGCTGTATCCCAGCCCTGCTTTCCTGTGTGACACTAGCGTGGTCCCTAAACACACTTCATTGCTTAAAAAAAGAAGGGGGGTGCAGGAGGGGAAAGCTGTTTGAGAGGAATGCAGAGAGGTTAAATTCATCAGCACTTTGAAATGAACTTGCAGTTCTAAGCACTGGTATTTTCATTGCAAACTGAGGCCTTTTGCTGGGAAACATCAATGCAACAGGATTGTCTACTGACAGACTTGTCAGCACTTTCAGCCAGGCTGGAGTACTGGAACACGCATTTGGCTAAACTGTTTAAACTGAATATATTACTGAGCATCAGTTTTCTGTGCCACTGTAACTAAAGAAATTGTCCTTCCAAAGCTGAATATTTGTACCTGATCTGCAGGTAGCACAGAGTAAGAGTTTCTTTAAAATCTGGAGAATTACACTGATGTTTCTGCCTGAGGATTCCACCTAATAGCAACAACATATTTTTCTACAGTGTGACCTGGTTCTGGCTGCACACATTTCCATTCCAGAGTCATTTGTAGTTGTTTTTAACTTAAGCAAAAAGCAAGATTTCATTTCAGCTAAGACCAGACATTGCAAATGACTCTAAAAAAAAAGTGTTGGGGAGGGAAAAGGAAAGGCATTTTGGCTGGGGAGGGAAATGAGAAGAAGGGACTATAAAGAGACTAAAGTGCAAATTTCATCTGAGATGTAACAGTATCTTTGCAGCAGCAGCTAGCAGGCACAACTTTCTGGACCTAATCTCTTCAACAACTAGTTTTTCTTTTTATCCATATGCTCTGCTGTGCATTGGTGACAGAGGGGAGAGACCGAGTTCACTGCTCCAGCTGTACAGCCCATGCCAGGAACCTCTTGGTACACTGGCTGCATCACCGTGTCCCAGCCCAAGTGACCTCATGAGGCTCAGCTGGACTCGGAGAGGTAGCACAGACATGTAATGAACACAAGTGTCACGGAAAGTCTAAGGACACTTGTTCCAGGGACTGCCTGGACAATGAAGAATTGGTGTGCCACCCCCTCTCTCATCCCCCCCAGCTGATGCCAAGGCGGGCTGCCGGCTGCCGGCACATGAATAGCAGGTCTGTTCCAGCAGCTGCACGTCTCGGTCCAGCGAAAAGAATCTCCGGGAGTGCAGAGTGTCCTGCTCCGTGCGCCGGCTGCAGAGGAAGGGAACTGAGGGCAAAAGGATGGCCTCGGAAGGGGAGAGCATCAGTCTGCAAGTGAGTCCATCTTGGGGAAATACCCATGGGAGGGAGAAGCGGGAGGGAAGATCCCCTGGCTTGGGGGAGATATCCACTGCTCCTATAATTCTCTCCTTAGCTTTGGCAGACAATTCCCCTTGAAAACTCAGTGCTGCTTTTTCTTCTGTTCTCCTTTGAAGAAAAACCCTCAGAATCTCTTCCCTGTTCTGCCAGGAGCTGTTATGAACCTTTTTCCAGAAAAGTGAGGATAAGAAGAGGAGTATTACTAAAAAGAGCTGCTTTTTGGGGAAGGAGAGGCAGCAGGGCAGAGGTTAGCCTTCAGCTCTCAGAAGGAGGCAGCACATACTTTACAAGCTGCAAAAATCTGAACCGTTCCTCATCTCACAAAGCCTTCCTCTGTTTTGCAGAAAGTGCTCCCAATCTGGAGAGAGGGAAAAGAAACAAATACAGCAAACGCTGAGGGGGCACAGAGGCCAGGGTTTCCTATGCAGGGTTCGTAGAGAAACAAAACTTCTTGGTGAAGCTCTTTCAGTTCTCTGTGTTCCTCTTTTGAATGTTTGTGTTTTTTAAGAAGGGTGTTTCTTGTGCTCAGCATGTGTTTTAGGAAAGGGCAACTACCCAAGCGTTTGGAAAAAGAAACTATTAGAGATGAAATGGAATCAAAAGCCCAGATCACAAACACCTGTCAAACTTCAGAAGTTCAAGTCCAGATCTGCACTTCAGACAACTCTGGAGAAGGGAAGATTATGAAGCATCGCCCAGGGCACAGCTTCCTGTGTAGGTTGGCAGCAGGGTCCAAATTCTGCAGATGATCTTTGTGTCTGTAATGGTCCTTAAACTTGAAAGAAGAGAAATCTGTCTGGGGTCACAATACTTCTTTGGCCCACGTCAAAGAAAATAAAATTGAAAGATCTGTGCCTTTGGAAATAATCAGGACAATTATCCTTAGTTAAAAAGACCAAGAATTCCTGATCCTGCAAATGTATCTCCACTGAGATGCAGAGCAGTTTTGGAAGACCTGGGAATAGTTGTGCTCAGATAAGAGATACGATAACGGAGGAAGATACACAGGTAGCTCTGACAGTTGGTGAAAATGTACTCTTTTTAGGACTGAGAAAAAGAGAGGTTAGGCTTTCCTAGAACTAGATAGAAAAGGGGAGAAAATATAGACACCATTAAGCCAGCAACTGGGGGCAAAAGGCAGAGAGGACATGAAAATGAGGCTAAATAAAAAGTCAAAATGACTGCTTCTGTATTAAGTCATTCTACCTAGTAGAAAGCCTCAGATCTATCATGTATTTGAAGCCCAGTTTTCACAGGTAAAAATATCAACTTCACCAACTGAAATGTTCATAAACTTCTGAAAAATCTTAGGGTTAGATTTTCTTCTTTCACCTCATCTAGAGGCTAAAGAATTGAATTGCCTTTACAATACTCAAATAAGCCCAGAAGGCCAAAGTTTCTTGAAGTTTCATACTTGAAACGAACCTACCTATCTGTTTCTAGAAGAGAAAGGTGTGAAGTGTTTCTATCCGCCTCTGCACAGGTTGCCACAAGAAAAATAACGCTACTGAGATTTTGTTTGTGACACCTTGCAGGGATTTCATGAAGCCACCAGACAGTACAAAATCTAAGTGAATGCACACAGATTCCTGCATACTTATGACCAAAAAGTATACAGTGCTGAAAGGGGAGGGAAAGAGCATTACATATGACCACTTAGTGTGACAGTTGCACTCAAGCCCTTAACCAAACTAGTGACAGTTTGGTTCAGGCTCTCGAGGAGGTGAAGGCTTCAGCTATAAATGGGACAAGAATTCCTCTAGAGTGAATCTTTTTTTCTGAAAACCCACAAAGGAGCAGAGTGACATGGTGAGCATCGATGCATATGAGCTTGGAACACTGATCATGTGATTAACACATGAATAGCGGGTGGTTTTTCCAAGACTCATTTATCAACGAACAAAGAAAGTTGTGGATAGAAGGAATCTCATGCATACCTTTCCCATCGCATGTAATTTGACTACAAGCCAACCACTTTATTCCACAAATATGACAGCCTGAGTAGGCCTTCTTTGTGCTCTCTTGGCTAAGCAGCATGGATGCATGGCTGTGATCTCCCCTTGAGCTGGGATGTCTCTTAAGGTTGCTTCTTGAGGCAGAGAGACCTTTTACCAACCACAGACCTTTGGTAAGCGACTGGTATAGTGCATAATCCTGTAGTATAGTAACTCTTATTTGTGCCTTGGCAACTTTGATTTTGTCTTGGTAACTTTGATTTGTCCCTTCATAGTTTCGAATCATTGTCCAAATGATTTTGCCGTTCAGTAACCGAATGAACCTTGCAGTCTAACTTTGATAAGTCACACTTTAACATCGTATTAAACCCACTTTTGTTGATAGCTTTGATGGGGATTCTTTAAGAGAACTAAATCACCCATTTGCAACAAATTGGTATAGTCAGACAGATCCTAAATCAGGATTCACAACATGTAGCTAAGACAAGCAGAGGTCCCTAGCAATGAAGTGACTTGACAAGTGTGAGGTGAGAGAGAAGGATTGATCAGTGATGGAATAAAAAAAAAAAGAAGCCTTTCAGTTGAAAGTACCTTTAAAAGCCTCTTTTGAGTCCCTGCTCTGAGCACTGAGCACAAAGCAGGTGTCTTCTTGGAAGTTCCTAGCTGTGGATTTATGAAGAGCTTGTGGGAATGTGTGCTGCACATTCTGGGGTGGTAATGCATGACTCACTTCTCCTGAAAGAGCTCCTGGATGGAGCAGCAGGAACAGTCATGAAAGTTAAATATGATACAACACAGAAATAGGATTTTTTATTTATTCCTATTTATTTATTTATTCATGCACCTGAAGCAATTGCACAGGACTGCCAGTGTTTCTTGTACAGCATTCAGATGGCCATGTCAGACAGGTAACGGTAGAATAAAAACAAGCATAGGTGGGAGCTGGAAAAGGCAATGAAGATTTAAGAAAGCTCTAAGAAGAACTGATCAGTCCCCAACTTTTTGCCTATTCCAAAGCAGGAGAACAAGGGTTCACCCAGCAGAATTGAAAGTCTCCATAACAGGAGACACTCCCTCATCCAGCTTGTCATCAGCTTGTGGAATTTGCCATCTCCTGGAGCAGGTTAGAAGGTCAAATATTAGAGCAAGCATTGAGAAGAGATTGGGAGGTCCAGGAACAATATTTACGTTATGCAAGCTAAAAAAGGTACTTTCAGAGCTCGTAAGCCAGTAGCAGGATAAAAATAAATATGGTTTTCAGTTCCCTACAGGCAATGGCACGATTGCTGACCAGACTGCAAGTGGTATCTTGCATTGGAGAAATTATACACCAACTGTCCATAAGTGAGACCTAGGACTGCTTTTTAACAGCAAGAAATATCTCCTATTACTCCACTTTCTCCCTCACAAAAGTTCTCTTGTTCTGTGTGTTTCAAAGGAGTCAGTTATCCAGTTCTGACTTCTAGGAAGACCAACAAAACCTCAGACTGTGCAGAGAGATGCTAAAAGGAAATGGTGCTGAAATGGGAAAAAAAGCCACAAGGCTGTAGAGAAGCCTCACCAGATTTGTACCAGTGGCAAAGTGTAAGACAAAAAATTAAACCTGAATTAATATATTTTAATTATAAAGATTAGTTTACTTATCAAAAGATAAAAACTTAACATGAATTAGTTTGAATGATACATTTTTATTGCCAGACATCCCTGTCTGTGGTTTCCAAGTGAAACTTTCACTTTCCCCTATGAAGTACCTGCATTGATGAGAAACAAGGCAGGCAGATCAGTAACCTGATGAGGTGTGACAGACTACCTGGGATCAGAAAAACTTATTTGAGATAGAAACAAATAAAACAACCCAACAAGATCTCGTTACCAATTTATTTTTATCTTGGAAACAAAGGTTTATAAATTAGAAGAGTGGCTTTCATGGTCACACTCTGGCTGATTTATCTGTGCTCCTTTATGCCTAATCTCGTCTCCAATCCTTCCATGAAGAGGAGGAGAGAGCTATACAGGACCATTCTTTTCAGCAGCAAAAGACCCATTAAATCTGTTTTCCTGTGTATCTCAGCTGCTACAGTTCATGATCTGGCATCTTAACACAACCCTGTTTCATTGGTGATTTAAGCTAATGTACCGGGCTTTGAATAGGGGTGACTGAGACAACATCCATTCCACCATTCCCACCACAGCAGCAGTAACGAGGGGAGAGTCTGTGGACAGCTGAAATCAGTAACACTCACACATTAATGACTAAGTCTGTCAGAGGCCCAGATGAATATAGCAGAACGGAGCAAAGATCGGGGCTGATAGTTAATGGCTCCAGAGTTTTATTGGGTTTGTATTTTTACATTTTCTTATTCTTGAATGAGTGTTATGCTCTTATAAATGAATGTTTAAGCGATGCGTCCCCGATAGATGTCATCCATATTCACATTGCAGGAGAGGCTATATACTGTATGTTGCATCTTTCTTTTTATAGTTTCTTACTCCTTGGATAAAAAAACTCACAATCCTCTGGGACAAGAAGCAGAAATCATACCTCACCATTTAGGGAATCATTCATAACATCAGAAGTAAAAAAAGTAAACAGATCAAATAATAATTCTGGAAAACAGACCCTACACTGATACTTTGTTGGCAGAAGCTGTTTGGTGAATACTTTGAATGCGAAATACGTCTGCGGAAATTAAAGACAGGTTTACAAGCAACTTGCAAGGAAAAATTATTTTAAATAATTCTATAGTTTACTTCCAGTGCTCAGTTTTTGACAAGGTCTACAGCAGGAAGGTTTTAGGCAAGCAGATAAACCAAGTTAGCTATAGCCATGACTGTGTGGACTTTTACAAAACACCCATGAAACAAATGGAAAGTCCCACTCACCATTGTAAATCCCATCTCCCACATCCCACTTTCAGTCTAGGTCTGATGAGGGGATGTAGGGAGTGTGTTCATGACTGGGTTAGACTTGTAGTTTTGTGGGGGTTTTGTGGTTTTCATGTGTGTCTTGAGTCTGTACTTAGAAGTTCATGGCTTGGTCACGTATTTGCCTGGTTCTGCAGCAACAGTCAGCTTGTGCTTTCTAGTTCCTTCTCTAGGACCTTTACTCTCCTTCTGTGATTTCCTAGAACGGTAGCATTTCAATATCACCAAATGAGCAGTGTCCCTCCCCCGGAGGCTTCAGTAGCATTATTTCGGTTCTGTAATTTGGGCCTGGATAATGGTAGTCTGCATTGAGGAAGAGCACTTCAGAAAGAAAATCTCAGTGCTTCAGAAAGGGCCATCCCCATGACTTCCCCACACAGTGTGTGCCACTCAACCATCAGGAGTCTGAGGAACTTCTCTCACCATGTTTTTAACTAAACTAACACAATTTCTACAGCTCCTCAAACAGGATTGCATTTCCAGCTCCCAAGGGTGCGCTCCACCACCTGCACTATTCATAGCTGGTAAAGCTGGCTCATAGAGCTGAACTCAGGGAAAACTAACCACTTTTTGGTAAGGTTAGCATTCTTGTTTGCTGTCCTAAAGTGCTTCCCAGGAGGATCAGACAGCTGCCAATTACCAGGACTGTGTGGCCATGAAGGCATGCAGAGATTTCAGGATCTCACCTTTCAGTGGCAACTAGCTCTCACTTCAGATCAGTTACCTGAAGGTCGAAGTCTGTGTATAGCCAGTGGGAGAAGCAGCAAAGGCCTAAACATGATTGCTGTCAGTGGTGGACATCACTCAGACTGCAAGGTTTCAGACAGCTACTTAAGAGTGAAGACATTTACAGGGCTAGCTAGACTTTAGGCAAAGATTCACCATGCCCTAGTTTGTCAAAAACAGGTGTAAAATAGGGTATCACACTTCAGAGCAAGAATGATCCTATGTTCTTCTCCCCCTGCTGCAGGGACATGCAAGTTTGTGTAGCATTACCTATGCTGGTTCCAGAAAATGTTAACACTCACACTGGAAGAGAGATAAGTGCGATCACAAAATGCTGAGGAGACTTTCTCTTACAGCCAGTACAATTGGTCCCTTGTTGTATAGTCAGATGTGGCATTTATCCCCTCTCCTATACATTCTTCCTGCCTGCTTTGCCTATACATGGTCAGTCTTTCCACTTACAGTGAATGTTCACCTTTCCCTTCCCAAACATCAGGATAGTATTTTTCATCTTGAGGCACTGGACCCCAGGTTTTAGGAACTGTTGTTAAATAGGATTCTTCCACTGTGTTTAGGATTAGGGTAGGATTAAGATAACCCTGCAGCAGAAAATACTCCACCCCTGACAGGCTTCAAGGCCAGGCTGGTGGATTCTTGGGTGACATGGTCTAGGGGAAAGTATCCCTTCCTATGGCAGGGAGTTTGGAAAAAGATGATCTTAAGGTCCTTTCCAACCAAAACCATTATATGATTCCATGATTGTAAAAAAAAAGGCAATAACGTGCCATTAGAACAGTAATTTCTCTCAGTGCTATACATTAGAGATAACAGGCTGTGTTTGCAGAGGACACTGACCCCAGGCCCAGGAGGTGTGGGGTCTCCCTGTAGGGCTGAGAAATGCGCAGGACCTAGAGTAACAAGAAGGTGCCTGTGCAGCACCAGGGGCTAAGGGGATGCTCAAGTCTTTGTGTGATAGAGGCCCCATGCCCCACCAAGAGTAGCAGCAAGTCAGTGCAGCTACACCCAGTTTGGAGGACAAGGTTAGCCAGCAGCCACACCAAACCATTCCAGGACAACCTTCCTGTGTGACAGAGGCCACCAGGAGAATTCCTTTCCCTCCGTTCCACTATGTCCTTCTCACCTTTAGGAGCACCACCATGGACTTGTTTCACACATTGAGATACTGATACACCTCACCCACACTTGCACCTTGCAGATTTGAGTGAATAAGGAGTGGATTTTATTTAGTGAGCAATCATATATCTGGCTTTGGTGGTGGCAGCACATGGTTCTTGGCCAGGAGCAAAACCTCCCACTGAAACATCTTTGTGAGAGTCCTCTGGACCATGAAGTACCTGTTAAACCACATCTAAATGGATTTTTTGCATCTTTTGTCAAAAAGTTTCCTCCCTCAGCTTCATTCCAGCCCATGCCCGAGAGCTGAAAACACATACCTGAAAAACAGGTACCCATAGCTGAAAACAGGTACAGCACCTCTGCTCATTTAGCCACTAAAAATTGACACCTTCAGCCCAAGTCACCACTTCTCAGCCCTGCTCTAAAAATATGTATTCATTTGTTATGTTTCTCCTCTGAGAACCAAAAATGGGCAATACTTCATGCATACATTAACCATACACAGAAGTGTGAGCTTCTCCAAGTACAAAAGGGTGCACGGGCATTTTCACTGTCGTTTTCCCATCCCTGGCTCATGAGTCAAATGTTTATAACATCCTCTCTGAGAAAAGGCAATACAAGAAATGAGCTCCACTACTGCAATCTAAACTGCCCCAGGTATGTAAACACGTAACAGAAACATTTGAATTGGACACCAGAATGGTGGAAGAACCCATGTGCAGATGCTGCAAGATTCACATCACCAGTTACCATACACCTTGACACACTCCTTTGAACTGGGCAAGTTATAATTCCTTGTCAAATTACATGAATCAGATGTGTGACTCTATAATTACAACTGTTAAAACCATTACTCTCAGGATCTTAGAACTTTCTAGCCAAAATAACCCTTGGGGAAGAAATTTCTCATGAAGCTGCTTAGGTCAAGGTTCAGTGAGTGCTGGAAATTCTGGGGGAATCCTGTTAGCAGGTTTAGAGAAACGAGAACAAGAAACTGAGGTGATGTACTTACTGGATTCTGGGTTGTTCAGCCTCCTCAGTTTTTTTTTTTTTTTTCTTTAGGTTTTTAATATTTGCAAATGTTTATGCATATTTGCAGGAGTTTTCTCTTTGCTCACACACAGCTCTAAATAACATTTTTGAGGATCAACCCCAAATGCATCACACACCTCAGTTATATGAGAAAAATTACTGCACATACCAATCTAACAAGAGCCAAAGGTCAACCAACCCTAGGTTCAACAAGAACATAGGTTCTTCTGTAACCTATGTTTTAATGAAAGAATGTTTCTGCAGAAAATAACAACAAAGTGATACTCTGCTCTCACAGGACTTGAGTGAGAAGGAAGTTCTGCTTTACCTAGTTCCTCAAGCATTTTATAAATATCAGTAAATTTAGTTTCACAATACCCACGATGAGCAAGAGGTGTTTTCCTGCTCATTTTACAGATACTAAGTCATGACAAAGACAGTTAAATGGACACTAATGTACCCAAGGACACACAAGTAGAAAGTGACAGAAGCAGGAAGACTGAGCATCTCTGTTGGGATGGGTAGATTGACACGGAGCAGCAACGTGTTCTGAGATTTCATTTCTACATCTCCCTGGCTAAATTCTTTATTTTCTTTTTTTTTGAAGAAATTGTTAAAGATTGTTTCATTTAGCCATCAGAGACCACTCTGTTTCTCCACATGACATAAAGAAGAACTGAAGCTGTCCTATAGTAAGAGACCAAACAAAATTCTTTCCTGGCTCAATGTAACTTCAGCATCAATTGGAAACAAATTTTGACACACTTTCAAAAGTTCAGGCACACAGCTGTGTTTGTACCTCTTTCTTGGTCAGAGCTAGAGTCATGTTCAACCATGTTGGTGTAGGAAGTAAACCCCAAAGCCAAAGTGAAACAAACTAAATTACATTAAACATAATTTCTGACTCAGGATGACCACACAGGTCCTTGATGCAACCATTCTACTTCAAGATTGCACCTTTTTTTTTAGCTGATTCAGGAGGAAATGTTCCTGCATGCCCCTGTATGATTTCAGGCTGTGGCCACACAGTTTTTGCTGACTGGAGCTGAATCATTGAAGAAGGAGGGAGGTTCATCCTTGTTACCACCATCAATTATTATTGCTGCCCGAATGCAATTGCTCAAAGTAATCGCTCTATCAAGACTGTCTGGACTAGGAAACATCCATTACTGACTGTCTAAGCTAACCCAGATCATTATGAAAGAACTTGCTTAAGCACTATGCAATTATGTCATCTAAGGAAAAAAGAAGTCCCCTATCTTTAGACGTCCAGACAGAGACAGAAGTAGCAGCTCCTTTAGATAAGCATTCATCCGTCTTATAGCGATGGGATAACCATTTTCACTCTTTGTCCTCATAGCAGCCTTCCAATTCTGAAGGGGGCCTATAGGGAAGCTGGGGAGGGACTTTTCATTAGGGACTGTAATGAGAGGACAAGGGGTAATGGGTTCAGACTTAAACAGAGGAAGTTTAGAAGTTTAGACTGGATATGAGGAAGAAATTCTTTACTGTGAGGGTGGTGAGGCACTGGAATGGGTTGCCCAGGGAAGCTGTGAATGCTCCATCGCTGGCGGTGTTCAAGGCCAGGTTGGACATAGCCTTGGGTGGCATGGTTTAGTGGGAGGTGTCCCTGCCCATGGCAGGGGAGCTGGAACTAGATGATCTTAAGGTCCTTTCCAACCATAACTATCGTATGGTCCTACGATTCTATGACTCTTAGATGTTTCTTGGCTGATAACGTTAGCTGGAAATCTAGTTCTTCTGGGATGATCAGGAGACCATGAGATGTACAATCTGGGTTCTTCATAACTTGGATGAAAAGAGTAACAGACACAAACACAAATGCAATAGAAAATATTCCTGCCTAACATATGCATCTCTTGGTTTTTTTGCCATCTTTTGCCCATGTGATACTTTGATTTGCAATCAATACTGAAAGAGACATTTAGTAAAGGATTAATATGCTACAAGAAAATATAATACGCTGCCGTTTTCTTTTAGCAGAAACAGATTTGAACTCAATCTTTATCTGCATGTGCTAGATTCCTTGGAGCTGATTCTAGACCAGTTCCTTAACCAGTCCCCATCTCTGGCATGGGGCTGTGAAAAAGTTGCCAAAGGGAATTGTGTCCAAGGGTTTTTACTTTGCTCTTAATGGCTACATGTACAGTCTGAAGGAATCTGAAGCTCTCACAAAATGTGGTTTCCCCTCTGGTGTTTGCTGTTCAGCTGGCTCAGCAGCTCAATCATTTAAATCCATTGTGAGTGGATTTAGCACTTGTGAAATAATACTGGCCTATTCAGATCCAGAGAGGGATGGGCAAAGTCAGCCAGCACAATAAAAGCCCCTCTTCCCTCCTTCTCAGATGAGGAGCCAGGGTGCAATGGGGTTTGAGGGAGAAAACTTACTGTATCCCAGTGTAGCTACACAGAACTTGGGGGAAAGAGATATGGGCCTACCAAAATGAAAAAGCTACCACACACTCAGATAAGGCAATATCCTCAGCATCAAAGCAAAAGTGAGGAAAAAAAATATAAAAAGAAAAAAACACAAAACAAACACACCAAAACACAACTACTTAAGAATGAGAAGCGAATCATGAAGGAGAGAAAAAATAATAGTGTGCAGCCCCAGAAGAGAGCTCCACTGAGACCACAAAATGACACATTATGAATACCTGTAAGCAAACGCGGGGAACAGATACAGAGACCTGAGTCCTGGAGGTCTCCACCACCAAAAATCAGAGATGGAGCTCCCCTCTTCATCCTAGGCTGAGCTACTAAGTATAGCAAGAGGTGTGTTTCATCTCTGAGCTGATCTAATGCTCAATTATTCTGCTGAGACCATGAAAAAAAAAGAGATAAGTAAAGCCATCTCTGATGTGGACAGCATTGCAGTCACGATGTAGATCTTTATCTTTACGCAGAGGTTTGAACTCTAGACCAGGCTCAGACAGGCAACTCAAAAGCAGATGGCAACAGGTCTTGGTGGCTACTAATTAGATTAACTTTTGGTTCGCAACGTTGAGGTTGAGCTGAGTAACCCTCTGATTCATTTCCAAGCCCCTCTGAGCTACCTTCAGCCACAAGCCTCCAGGCATCTTCCTGAATTACTGAACTGGGTCAGTCTTACAGGGTTCACCCTTCAGGGCCATGGCAAAATAGTTTTCTTGTGGATCCCCAGGAGGGAGCATGGGATCAGGGCTTGGATGACAGCCAGCATGGTGGTGAACTTAGGTGTTTACAGCCAGGGTGGGACAGGGTCGTTTTAAAGCGTTTCCTCTTGCCTCACTCACACAATGTACAAACAGGGACATTATCTCTCCTGTGGGAGCAAGTGACTAAGATGCTTGGCCAGCTGCAGGGAAAGGTGTCCCCATAGTTGCCAACAGCAAAGAACAGCTGAAAAAGTAAAAGATGCATTGCTCTGTGGCTGCAAATGATAACAACGCAATCCCCTTTATTCTGATCCAAAAGCCATTTTTTTCTTCCTTTGCTCCCCTCCCTGTTTTTTCCTTTCTGATGAGCTGTTGCTCAGCTAGGAGCCCAGCCTGTCTGTTATTGGTGTGCCTAACATAATTTTTAAATTCCTCCCTTTTTTTTATTGTACATGTTATCAAAAGACTTACGAAAAGTAAAGTTCAGCCAAATAAACCTCAAAGGAATTACACAAGAGCAAGTAACACAGGGCTTTACAATGAAACCTGTACAATTAACCACATATGTCCATGGACATGATAAATCTATTTATGAAGTAGATTGTGGGTACACAGTGTTGCAGATCTGTCTGGAGCAGTCTGAAGGATACTGTTCCCAGTGGCTATCCTATCCTTCAGCCAGAGACACTGTCTCCATTCTTGACCCCTCGGAGAAATAAGGAACCGCAAGGAATCTAGCAGGGTAACTCCTCTGGCTCTATAGGCCATTTCCATATATGATACAGTTGTACCCTGCTCATGACAAAGTACTTGTTTGCTATCATCTTCTGAGTGGGCGTAACTGTAAGGCTGATTCAGCAGAAAGGAGAGCAACACTTGTGGGAAGTTTGCCTTAGAACCAGCAAAATGCGCAGGCTGAGAGAAGGCTGTGATTTACTGATCACAATCTTTGGATGGAAAGATCTATATAGACCTTTGAAGGCTCTCTTCTCCTCCTGGTGATTGTAGGACTTTGTGACTCCTCTTGGGTTTGCTATAGATAAGATTCTGCAAAACTGTGGGAATACTGTATCTGTTACCAAGCAGCATTCAGTCTCCCTTTTGCCCAAGGCACCTGTATTACGTACACAATCAACGCTAACATGTTGATACCTGTGAGCAGAGGGAAATTCACATTCTGTACTCAAATGCTGCAGGAGCCGAGGTGTTAGGAGGATGCATGAAATCAAGGGAGGGAGGGCAGGGAAGGAAAGACTTCGCAGCTACATTCAAATATAATAGGTCTAGCTGAGTGAAGGCCTTCAAGATGGAAGATTTCAAGAGGCATTCTTTGAGGCACTGTTTCTTCACAAGCGAAGTTACAAGGTAAAACCTCTTCAAAAGGCCCAACAAAAACAAGACTGTTTGGTGCCAGGGTCAAGAACTGAGGAGAACAATCACAGCAACACCACTAAATATTTATCTTAGGTAGGGATAAATATAGACTTAGACTCACTAGGCATGAAAATCATACTAATAGGTGGAAACAAGTTTCTTTTGCTCATCTTTCTTGGTGAGGTTAGCAACATCATCAGTATCAGGGTGTCCAAATAGGGTATGAGAAACTGTGAATAAGAAAAAAGGGGCAGACTGACATTTGGTTTTGTTTGGGGTTTTGCCAGAAAAAAAATGACTTTAAAGAGTACACAGAAAGGCACTACAGAACCCCTTCACAGTTTTCAATCATTGCACAACATACTGATAAAAAGGAGCCACTCCAACTACAGTGAGCTCTGCTGGGGGAGGCAGAAACCAGAAAAGAAGGAATGTGATCAAATGTGAACAGACTGTAGGGGTAAACTCCTCCATCACCTTGTGCTAGGTATGTGTAAATGTTCCACTGCACAACTGAAACTGTGCAGTGGAGATAATATGAGCTATTTCCCTGAGCCCAGGCCAATTAATGACCATCACAACCACCCTGACACTCCAAACACTGGTATCCAGTGCCTAGTCTGCTCCACATGGTCCAGGGTTTTTTTTCCTCCTTCTCCCTAACTCTCCTATCCCTCCTCAAACATCTAGGAGTTCATTTGGATGCATTTTTTTGGCTACCCCCTTACAAGAATCCAACTCTGATATGAAACACAGACTGAGGGAACCCTACTTGAAATCCAGGACATTTGTTCTGCATCAGTGGCCCCCACTTCTTTTGTCCCTAGGCCACTTTGAAGTGAGAAACAGGATAAACACCAGATACAGCTACAAAGGAATCAGAAGAAACTTCAGTTCCTGCAAAATTTTGTTTCCCACCCCAGAAACTTATATGTTCAGTGGTTGAATGTGAATATGTTTCAGAAGAAGACTGCATTTGCAGAATTTGGGCATTCAGTTGTCAGAGAAATGGTTATTCTGCTTTAATCTCTTCCCATTCCTATTCTGGCCCAGAGGCATTTGCTCCTCCAACACAGTCTCGTAAGAAGGGCTCATTTGCTACACCCCTTCCAGAGGTCTCTCAAATCAACATCTACTCAGGAGATCTCTGAAAAACACAATTGTCACTAAGGGGTTTTGGGCCTCCCTTTAATTTCTGCCATGCCGTACTATAGCTCCTCATTATAAAGTTAGCTTCTTAAAGGTTCTTTGTCTCTGCAGGGTGGAAAGTTGCTGACTGAATGTCTGGGTCCAATTTTCCACCAGTCTTCCTTTAACTGGCCATTCTCAGCTATGCAAAGTGTTTGCATAATGCTACAAGATCATTCACATCAATCTTATTTAACATTTTGAACCTGTTTTGCAAAGGGGTGAACACAAAACAAAACACAACCTGAATAATAAGTCACCAGAAGAAAGTATGAGCCTAATCTTTTAATATAGAGCCTGAACAGCAGCTCTTTTCACAGAGGGAAGAGAACTGACATTTTTTCTAATCTGAGAATGCAGTTCCCAGGGACAGTGTATGAGAAAACAGCAGTAATCTACAGAACACCCAGGAACAGTTGTTGAAAGATTCTCAGGGTGTTACTTTTGGCAGGACATCGGGTTCCAATAAAACCCACTGAAAACACTTGACTAAAAACAATAATAATAATATTTTACACAGATGAAGTGTCTTTCATCTAAAGGTCACAAAAGGCTTCTGCAAATGGTGAATGAGCTCCTTAAGGATAGGTAAATGAAATTGATGCTCCAAAGATGTTGCCACTAATTTACTGATTCACAAGACAGGCTATTGTGTACAGTGTTAATGGGTACAGAAAGAAAAGAGCTTGCAAGCATTCTTTGTAGTGAGCTTGCAGAGACATAGTAACCTATTTTTTAATGTTCTCAGTAAATCAACTGCTGACATTCCACATACACAATTTGAACACCTGTACACAAATCAGGTAACCAAAGATTACACTGTGCAAATACACAAAGTTCTAGGGGAGTTCATGCATAGCTACTTTACTCGAATGTGAAATTTCATATACTGTGCCTGCAGTTCCTGCTCGGCATGCTCTTGTATGTATTCTGAGACCAATTTAGGACTTTAAAAATATGTATAACCATATACAAGACTATGAAAAGTTAGGTACTTGAAATAAGAGATCAGTGTAGGCCACTTATGAACTGCTAGAGTGTTTGGATCCAGACCCACACTTTGCACTGTTATCCTGTCTCTCTGGGAAACCTTTGCATGACATGGTGCCCTTTCACAAACCCCAAATGCTGCCTCACTCTGGGCCACATGTCAATCTCAGCCTATATTTTGTATACTGTACAGTGAAGATGTTGCTGGTGTTATAGTGGCAAAACTTTCAGTGGAAATACAGCTTCTACTGCATCCTTAACAGCTTATGTGGCTTAATTGGATTGCTTATGACTTTTTGGCACAAGTATACCATCAAATGTTGCTGTACTGACCTTACCTAAGTGGCCTCAGGAGGACAACATATACTGCTGTAAGCGGTGCCTTTCTTACAGGTCTTTCAGTGTATAGTTCACATGAGGGTTATATCTTGCTGTTTGTAGCCATTTCCAGAGTCATCACCACCCTTATTTCCCAGCACTCTCATCAGGCAGCAAAAGTATTGAGAATTCATTGTCTGTGGCCTGAACACACAGACACAAGAAATTCCTACTCATTGTTTACATGAAGGAAATTATGTGAAACAAGTCGTGTTTCCTCTGTGTCATAAGGGTAACAACAATAGCAATGAAGGTTTTGTCATGACACCACCAGTCTAAGGCAATGACTAACAACCAGAAAGATTAGATATCAGGATGATCTAATAGCCTGCTGCTCCTAAAAGAGGGAGGCCGTGCTCCTCTTCAGCCTATGACCCATTGCTCCCTTCTTATCTCCTGCTCCCAGAGACACACCCCACCTTGCCCTTGTCCTGGCTTTTGCCAGACCCGTCTCAAAACAATCAGATTATGAAAGCTGGAGAAAATGGACTTTTTTTTTCTAATTTGGCTTGACTTAATGAGCTGAATTGGCTTAGAGCAGGCTTTTATAACAGCAAGAGTGCAAGAGAGCACAAGACTCACAGCAGGAGCATTTTGCTCTGGACTCGTAGGTCATCGTAGCTTCAAGGTGTTACCCTCAGAGTTATGCAGAAAATGAGCTCTTGCTGATAGTTTCACTTTTTCGTGTGAAACTACCAGCAAGCTATAGCTGATAGTTTTAATGTGAAACTACAAGCAAGTTTTAAAGCTCTAGATGACCATAACTATTTTCTGAGATAATGTGAACAAGTCAGGACAGGGATAAGCAGAATAACTGGTATAACTCACAAGTTGCATTCGGCTACATATACAAATGACAATAATTCTCTTCTGTAGAGCTGTACCGTGTGAGACCACAAAAGAATGAAGAGGGGCAGTTAGAAATAATGACACACAACTGGAATAGCATTTATGGGGTGAACATACTATGATGGCAAGGCATCACGGGCACCAAGAGCTGTGTAATGCTTTACTCACTATCAGATGCACCCACAAATGTTCCCTGTAGCTTGAAATAGCATCTGTCACTACGCTCAAACATGCAGAAGTGCACCAAGCATCATGAGTCACTGCAGAATTCAAGTCCATTTTTATTGTCCAGTTTTGCTTGCCTGGAGAGGAACTTGTCAGAATCCTTAAAGAAGCTTCAACACCACCCCACTGGAGAGTTTTCACCTCCACTCAAACATATGTGTGCTTGTACCTTTCAGCACTCAGTTTCTGCACAGAGATGATAGGTGTGTAACTGCTATCACTGGACACAGTTTAGAAGTTTGCAAAGTGGTCTTAGCAGCTGTATTTGGAAGCTAAGTTCTAAGAAAGCGAACCATTCTCATGCCTACAGATTTTGGTTTTGAACAACCCTATACTTATGGGCAGAGATTAGAGAGATTTTTGTGGTGGTAAAAAAAATGGTTTTGAATTTCTCATCCAGCCATCTGCCCTCAAAATTTAGCAGATGACTCACTGGAACTCACCTCCATTTGTTACCAAGAGCAAACTTTTATCTCCTCAGTTTCTTGTAAAGTTCCACTCTGAATCTTTCAGAAGCAGAGCCTGTTCTAGTATGAAAGAACAAACAATGTAGGAAGCATAACTCAGAATTCAAGTTTTCAAAAGCACTCATGTTAAATTCCAGCTGAGCTAAGATGCACGTATGCACAGAGGCATTTGCATGCATAAATCACAGGTTGCTTATATCTGGCACATGCAAAGAGCACACTGCTTGGCACACTGTTTAAATGTACTTCAACTACTGGACTGCATTCAGGTCTGCAGATGCTGTTGATGAACTTTCTTTGCAGTCAGAAGACACAAATCCTTTCTCAGTATTTTCCTGATATTCTTATGTATCAAAGATGCTCACTGCTGCCTGCCATTTACTGATGCAGCTTCTGCAGCCTTTCATCTGCAGGATTGTCAAAATAGGTGTTTTTCATTGTCAGGAAGCAGAAAAGCTATCTATCTCCATATAGATGTTACTCATTTACCCTGCAGAAGTTTGAAGCAGTACTTACAAGCAACCAAGCAATCACATTTTCTAAGCTACCGCTACAGTTTGACCAGGCTCCAATTACAAGTAAAGCAGCTATCTGAAGCACCAAGTAGATATACCATCTTACCCAGACTGAGTGGTTATTGCAGTCTCACAGAAGCCACTCACCGTTTTGCTTGCATATTTAGCCCCAGCTATGGAAGATATGGCCAGAGAAGTTCAAGCTAAAAATATCAAACTGGTGCCACACCTAGATTTTTCTTACTACCTTGTACCAGATTAAGTGCACATCATGTGAATTTTCCCGAGTGGTTTGTGAAAACCCAGTAGTCAGTACAACATTGACCATAGCTCTTTAAGCTGTACTTTTTTTCCTCTGTAAGTGGGTCAGATTCCTTCTGAGTCCTGAATGATAGCTTTTGAGAGAGGAATATTTCTTTTACTCTTAACTTGGAAATTCACAATCTGCTCAAAACTGCTTTCAAGTTATGCAAGTCCAGATCTGTACTTCTTTCATAATTGTCTACCATGGTAACAAACAGGGCAGCACCATGTCTGGTCCCTCAAGCTCTGTACTTGTGCCAAAGATAACCAGTTATACTGGCATAATTAATTTTGATGCTTTAATAACACAACAGCTTTTGTCTTTACCAGCCAGCATATTTGCCAGTAAGATTCATCAAACATAATTTAGCAAACTCCTTTCCTCTGTTAACAAGGGGAACAATCCTGGAGTTTAAAGAACAGGGGAGGAATCTTCATTTAGGTATTAATCATCACTCTATAACTGCTGCAAAATTCACACTTCAGGCTCTGATTTAGTTATACACAGTAATTGTGGCTTGCTAATTAAGGACAACATAGCTGTTAGCCTTTCTTCTTTTAGGTTCTTAAATTGCTGATTTAAACTCTCAGTATGAGAAGCATTGCTAAATAATCTGAAGTGTGAAATAGCAAGGACATTTGCATCTCCGGCCAAACACACAGAGACAGGAAAGAAAGGCATGATTTACATTCAGTACCTTAACCTATAACCTGGAGGACATCTGGAACTCTTCAACACCAACCTCCACTCTGTGAAAGAGGGGCTCTTCTCCTTTTGACTATATTTGTTGTCACTGTGGGGGCGTTAGCTTGAAATTGTCTGTTCCCTCTTATGGCTTTATATGAGATAAAGCAAGAAATCCTCCAGAGACATGTGAAGTTGGCACGTACAAAGCCTTTTTGAACTCAGTTGAAATTTGTCTTGATCTTTCACTGGGGTACCTAACAGGTACCCTGCTTTTCAGCGAATGCAGGTTTTCCCTTAGATCCTGAGACACCCTCTATTTATTGCAAACTGAGATGGAAAAGAAAGTGGTTTCTCCATGTTACTTAAGAAAGAAAAAAAGTAACATCACTTCTGAATTCCAAAGTTGATTTTGATGGGTCCTGCTTTTTTATCAGTCCCAACAAAGCTACTCTTATGGTAGAAAGAAGATCATTTACAAAGTTCAGTCCATCACTGATGATGTTAGCAGACTAGCATCTGCTGGATGCTAGCCTGGTCCCTAACAAGTGGAGCTTGGTGAAGTTCAATAATGCTTCTGAATGGCTGGGGTCATGGGATGATAGCTTAGTTTAGCTTGAATAATGCAACATTTCATTTCTTATAAAGAAACCCAAGATTAACTGACTTTGTACAAAATTTTTATGTTTGTGATTCCTTTGAGCCTGCACTGGATTTGATAGCAGTTATCAAATAACAGTTATGAATTGGTAACAGTTATCAAATTTGATGCTAATATTGATTCAGTTGCATCAAATTGCTGACATATTTTTTCCCCAAATTTTCACTTTGTTCACTCTTTCATGCTACCAAGACTTGGCAATCCCTTTGTAGATGGAGAGTTATTGTCTATAAATAAATAAATGAAAAGAACTAAAAGCACACAAGACCACTTACTGTACCAAAACAAAGCTGTCAAGAATACATGGCAGTATGTAAAATGTGCAGAGATGTAAGAGGGGATAGATGATAACGCTGGAGGTAGTGACAGAATGTATCTTGTGCACAGGAGCACAACATCAGGAGGGGCAGGCCTGGAGGCAGACATTAGGCAAATTAGGCATGTGCCCATGTCCCCATCCCATGAGGGGTTCCACAGGGAACCATGTCACCCTTTTCCTATTGACTTTGATGAAGGGATTCTGAAGGTAGATAGTTAAATCATTTTGGCTGGGGTATCTTCAATACGCAGTAAACATTCACGCTGGAATGGTCTACTCTTTCTGTTTCTTCAGTGTCAAGACGCAATAGCGCATTGACCGAAAGCTCATTCTAAAGATGATTGTGGTATGTAAGTAGGATGGGGAAAAAAAGGTGGTGGGGTAGCATCTATTTATTACTCAGGGAATTTCAAACATCTGTAAGGCATACACGTTGCACAGCCCCATGCCATGGTAGGAGGAATTGTTTTGGGGGAGGTGCTTTTGGAATGGAAAAGAAGTGAATAGAATGAAAACCATTTGTACTGGACACCACTATTAGGTTTCATTATGGCTTTTCTTTCTATGGGATCTTGGGTTCACAAAGGAAAACAACTGCCAGGAAGGTCCTTTCTGTGCATTTTCCAGGTAGCTACAATAATTTCTTTCATATGGAGATGTCATTTCCAGAATGCAGTGATTTCTTAGTCAGCTCAAGAATGTATTCCAGAGAGTGCAGACTTGCAAGCCGTCCAGAAACACTAGGCTGTCCAAATGAGTCTGCTTGTTCATTTAGCTGTCAAATATAAAGCTGATGTAAGAAGTGTTTCTCTGTTTTTCTCTCCATTTCTAGATGTACTCCAAGAGATTAAATGCAGTTTTAAAAGCACTTACGATCTGTTTGCAATAGTAGCCACCTCTTACCCTAGCTATAGCTGGAAAAGCTCAGACCCACTGCAGTGATTTTGCTAGCATTCCAGTGACCTGACTATTCACAGGGACAGGGTATTTTTGATAGCAAGCCCTTAATTCTCCATCCTGTAGACTCAGATGGTCCTCAGAGACTGACATCATTTGACCACAAAATATAAGATACTAACCACTTGAGATTTGCCAGAGTATAATTTGATAGCTGAGCGCCGATTAAAATTTCTTTTGCAATCAGTATCCACTAGATATGCTATTATTCACCAGTGGCACACATTCAATGGCTTTATACAATTGCCCAGTATTTTTTTTCTATGGATGTATTTGCCAAGATGAAATAAAAACAACCCAGAAAAAAGTTAAACCATTTCCAATGCGTTTCCAACTGCTGAACTATGTTTTCTGAACCACATTGTTGAGTCATGATCTAAATTAATGAATATTCTCCTGAGCAACTGCTATTCAAACAATGATTCGCCATTTTCTTTTTTTATTATGATCTGTAAATCCCTGAACATTATCAAGTGGGGCGACACATATGCATGGTCTGGGTTTATTACGAAGCAAGCTTTAAACCTCTCTCCAGGTTTAAAACTCTAGCCTGGAATTATTTTATAATCATCTTTGTTATGAAGAATGCTTGTGAAACAAAAAACGTCCATCTTTCCCAATATATGCTGGTGTTACTATTGCCAACTTGATGCCTGTGACACATGCATGTTTCATTGGCAATTTTGGGGCTTGTTGTTTTTTGGTTTTTTATTCACAGACAGCTCAGTGTTCTGAAAGAGCTGATAATGAAATATTGAACAAGCACTGTTAACATTTACTTGGAGCAATGTAACGGCTTAGCTGCAAGTTTTAGTCAGAAGAAAATCTTGTTATGGAATAATTTTCCATTGGAAAAGAAAAAAAAAGGCAGTTGTAATAGACCTTTTCAAAACTGTGTTGTTTCAGAATGGAACATTTAATCTTTTCACTTTGAAATATCTATTTTGGATTTGATTGCACTGCATTTTCTATTGCACACTATTTAAAATATTTTTGTATTAGTTAAAGTGTTTTCTCGCAACATAATATAGGTTTTCTTTTTTCCCTTTGACTTTTCTTTCCCAGACAATTTTGAAACACTTAACACTATCCTTCCAGAGCAGAACAAAATAAACTGAATGTAACCAAGTAATCAGTGCATATTACGCACTCTCCTCTGGATCTAAGCCACATAAGATCTGGATCAGTTGCAGCTTTCTGCTGAAAAGCTTGGCTCTTCACCTCAGGCTGCAGGAACTCACTCATCTTTGGACGTTCTCTAGTTAAGACTTCAGTGTCAAAGCATTGGCTATCACAACAGTATCTATACTCACTGGATTTTCTAATCCTAGTGCTGCAAAACCCACCGAGTGTGTGGTCTTAGTAAACACAGTGCAAATTCCAAACTCTGCAGCAAGATATCTCAAACAAACACTTTGCACTTTCTATACACCAATTAATAAAATAGGAGAGTTCATCTTTTATGAGGCTATTGCAGGAGAACTGAGATTTTCTGTATAAAATGCTTCCCTTTCTTGATCTTGGAAAATAGAGAAAGAGCTGAAAGCAGTCAGCTATCTGCTATGTAATTATTGATTACATATGGCTGTTGGTCAAGGTACAAGTTTTCTCCAGCTGAATACAACAATCTTAACTACGCTACAAGAAATCCAATTATGGTTGCTACAGCATGTAATTAAGGTTGTTACAGGTAAACCCTGGAAAGAGTCAGACATGCACCAGCCAAAACCAGCTACTGCTCACAAGCATCCAGCGTATACCAAGAATCAATCCCTTTCTAATATGTTCTCAAAAGGTTAACCTATTCATGCCCAGCTTCAGATGGCTTTGGTGTAGGTGATTGTTCTGGTTCAGGATTTAGCTCAGACAGTGGCCATGTCACTGGCTGCTGTGTTCTTGTGTTGCTTCCAGATCTCTCTGTAGGTGTTTGTAAACTACAGTTTGGAAGGGCAGGCTTAGCTTCAGCATAGGAGTCACATGAATTCTGTGTGCTCAAGTCTGCCCTTCTAAGGAAGATGTCACATGTATCAGTATGCCATGGGCCCTTAGGTAGCTATTCAATCTTCATATTTCATTACTACTTTCAGTTTCTGAAGAAATTATTATGCTCATGGAATCACACGTAAAACATCCCTCTGGTGCTTTGGTTTTTCACATACTTGAAAGATCCTGCAAAAGGTCATGCAATGCTGAGGCAAAGGGGAAGACCCTTCAGGTGATTCAATACCTGTCCAGCTTGTCATGCAACTGCAGTAGTATTAGTACAGTTCCACAGCATTTTCCAAGGGACAAAAATCTAATTAAGCCTTGCATAATCCTACTGACCAACCATTTACTACTTTGGGATTTCATTAAAGTCAGGTGAATCTATTCAATAAAAGGAATTTCTGATGTCAGGACATAATCAGATACAAACGATACACTGCCTTCGCTGTCTATTTAACTCTGCAACTTATTGTTGGTTTTGCAAGTCACATTAGATAATTAATAGAGAGGAAAATGATAGAAGATGCAGATAAATGGGAGAGATTTTACAGTGTGTGCTATTTTCTGTCAGAAAGCTAAAAAAAAGCAAAAAAATAACTGCAGGGAAGATACAAGTTCCTTAAAAAAATCCAACCAAACAAACACAAAATCCAGTACTAAGAGAAATATACTTTGTCATCATCACATGGCAAGGTCCTTATGAGCACCCAGCACCCTTGGTTTTGGAATCTCTGAAACTTACACTTTTTGGCATCAATATTCTGATCCCCTAGAGCTGTTTGAACAAAGATGTCTCACAGGTTATTCAATTAAGCTTAAGAATTGACTAAGTCTAACTTTACCTCCAGTGTAATAGATTGACAGAATAACTGCTATATCAGCACCAAAGCTGCTCAAGTTCACCAGTGTACAGCAATATCTTTCAAAAGTTTAGGAAGAGTAACGGATACTCATAGGTCCTTGGGGATGCCTGAATTATTCAGTGTCACCTTCTCTGTAAGGCTGATACTGTATCACTTTACTGCTTCTGTACTGAATCCAATAATCAGTATTTGACCAGAGCATACAAAGGTGTCACATCTTGATTTGAAGGTTTCAAGAGATGAAGAATTTACATCCTCTTGGCAAGCTTTCTCACTGCCTTTATTTCTAATTTAAATTTACCTCACTTCAGCTTCCTGTTACAGGGGTTTTAATATGCTTTCTCCAGCAATAACACATAGTTGGTTTAGTACCAGCTAGACCCTGTACTACTTAATTCTGAAACAAGTCTTCTTTTAAACAGGACAGCTGGATCTCTTTCAGCTTCTCATTGGAAAGCTATTTTTTTAGTATTTTCCTAACTTGTATGGCTCTTTTCCTATGCACACTCCAGGTTTTACGAGTTTCTCAGCTGTGAGAGAGTTTCTCATGTTATTCTGATATTAAACTAATGAATCTTACGAACACAACTCTACTCCTGTCAGCACTGTAGAACTGCCATATCCCACAGCAAGCTCATGTTCAACTCTATTTCCATTAGGACCCTGAAATCCATTTCCGAATTACTGCTTTCCAGTTGTAGGGCTCTTAATGCTCATAAACAGTACTTCACCTAGCAATTAATAAAAAGACCAGATATGAAAAAGGTTACAGTTACCTTTACCTATTATTTCATGCCAAATCAATGCAAACTGGCCTAACAAAACCTCCTGGCATATGACTAGGTTGATTAGAATCAAGTTACCCTTACCGGCCCAAGTGAGGCTGGTTTCACATTTTCAGACACAAAGTTAAGGATCTCCTTTTGCCCCCCCTATCTCCACAAATAAAAATAAATAAATATCTGTTAAAAAACATCTTGCATGCTCCCATAGAAGTATTTCTACCATCATGGCCCAAATGCCTTCCATCACAGGCTACCTCTCACATACTCTGTTCTCCAGACTTGCAAGAGTCTTTTATAACACTTATTTTAACCCACCTTTGGGCTCAAGAAATGACATAGATAAAAACACTGCACTGTCTCAGTAGCACTCAACAACTTGATTCTAGTTTGGATGGTTCCAGCTCTTAACACTCAACATCTGTGTCAAATCCAGCTATAGCACTAACTAATTTGGGCCACTAGAGCATGTCACTGAGGCTGATAAATGGCTGTAAAGGGCAATAAACTTAGCAGGGTATCATATAACTCAATGAATATTTTCATGTAATATTTTCTGAAACAAAAAATAATGCCAAAAAAATCCGAATCTCACTTTATACTGGGACAATATGGTATATTCCCTTTTCTCTTCTACTAGTTGAATCCTGTATCAAGTTTTCTCAGTATTTGCCCTCTACTATCAAGCAAGATTGACCAGGGTGATCCAGGCCATCTTGCTTTGCCTTCCTTTGAGCTAGTTCTCCTCCAGACTCAAAATTTCCTTATTGCTCAAATACTGATTACAAGTGAGCAAGAAAAGGCTATGCATCTCTCACAGCTTTCTTATCTGGTGCTAGTTAGGCATACTGGGTTTTAGTGTTTGAATTCTTTATGGTTGCTGTTAATCATCTTTCTTAGTTACTTGGGAGCGTTGGATGGTACTTCTGGATTCCCGTGATGCGTGATTACATCCTACTGCTTCTTTCTAAACAAAAGTGAACTGTTTAGTATTTCTGCCTTTCCCGAATCATAGAATAGTTAGGACTGGAAAGGACCTGAAGATCACCCAGTTCCAACCCCTTGCCATGGGCAGGGACACCTCACACTAAACCATATCACCCAAGGCTCTGTCCAGCCCGGCCTTGAACACCGCCAGCAATGGAGCATTCACAACTTCCCTGGGCAAACCCATTCCAGTGCCTCACCACCCTCAAAGAATTTCTTCCTCAGATCCAATCTAAACTTCCCCTGTTTAAGTTTGAACCCATTACCCCTTGTCCTATCACTAC
>JANRGW010035384.1:0-34242 GCA_024733675.1 Psilopsiagon aymara
CCCTCCCCCCCCCCCCCTTTTTATATTTATTTATATCTTTTGAATGCCTCACTTGGCCAGGTGGGAAAAGCTTGCATCAGAGCGGAGCAGAGCTGGTGGCGGGTGTCTGCTTGGGTTACGTTAAATGGGAGGAAAGGGGAAAAGAAGAAGAGTTTGCAATTACATGTTCTTAGCCCAGAGGTGTGGCCGTTGGCACAGGGAGAGCTTCCAGCCTAAACCACACAGACAGATGCTATGGGAGCTGGCTTTCGTGGCCAGTGGAAATACCAAAACAGGGGCAGCCTGCAGCTGAGATTTTATGGGAGTAAAGGGATTAGAAGTTAATTGAAAGGCTGAGGAAGAATTTGGTCCTCCTGAGGGCTTCCACTTTGTGTTGGTTGCTTTGAACAAAGGTGCATCAGATGTTGGCAGCCTTGGGTGACAGCATCCAGGTCCCATCTAGATCTGGATCCCAGTGCAGCGGGCTGGTGGCTGCAGCCGGTCCCCATCACAGGGTAAAGCTGCACTAGGCTCAACTAACCAAACCCAGCAGCACCCTGAGGTCCGTACCCTGCAGAAACACTTCTCCTACCCTTTCCCTGGCTGCAGCGGTTTTTTTCTGCCCAGAAAATAAGCGCTGAGGCTGTATTTATATCACCAATACACACAGTGAGCTTTCAATCGAAAGCATCTGCAAATGGAGGCATCTGGGAGCAAGGCATGCTTGGAGAACAGCCCAAAGCAAACAAGTCAAATAATGGGTCACATCACACACGTAAGGGGAATTTTGCCAACTGAGAGTCAGGGCTTTAAGGCAAGGCTGAAGGAATCGGCAGGCTGGGAAACAATGGAAGTGCAGGAGAGGGGAAAAACCAACTTTCTGGTAAAATAAAAGCTGAATCCCTCTATGGTGCCTTTGGCCCACCAGCTTTACCAAAATGACTTTAAATTAAACTAAGGACAACTGCATTTGTAAGAGGTACGTCTTTGTGCTGAAGACAGGATGAGTGGGAGCAGCACAAGCAATGAGGGCGGGTGCAGCTTGGGGAGGTTTCACTTCCCTTCCCTTGAAATTCCTGATGTCCCTCTGGGGCAAATTCTTCCTTCCTAAACCACCATAGAAAGTCTTGTGCTTCTAGATGTATTTAAGTACCTTTTATAAACCTTCCCAGAATTAGACACCCATATTTTGTCTTTTCCTTTTGCATGGACTTTCCTTCTTCCCAGTCTCATGCTTCAAGACCTTTTGATCTTCACCCCATCACACAATCATTCCTGCAACCATCCATCTCCTTGGTACAAGAACGTCCCTTCTACTGCTGATGCTGTTGAAGCCATCACAAGAAAACATAACTGAAATTACTGGCTGAAACAGTCCCAGCTTTAAGTACCCCACTATTCTGTGTTTGGTTTTGAGGTCTGAGGGTTGGTTTTTCAACCAGACAAAAGCCCAGCTACACAATAACCATCTAGAAGGACTTCGGTGATACTGAAGTACTCACAACACTACATGGGATGTGCCAAGCCATGGGAGGTACGATGTGGCCATAGCTGCACATAGCTGGTACAAAACTCACCCTTGAACGTTCCTGAGCTGAGGCCCAGCTCCACCAGAACACTTAAATACACAAAGTCAACATGACCCTGTCTTGCCCAACGAGGCGTTTAAGCATCAAGAGCCGGACAGCGCTGTTTCCATCATCACTTCAACCTAATTTAATCATACAGAAAAATGGGTTTTGAGCTATTTTTGATTCTTTTTTCAGGATGGGAAAAGGATGAGAACAATGCAATGGGAGGCTCTGAGCTTAAAATCTCTCCACTTGATTTTTTTTCCCTTCTTGCTTTCTTCCACAACAGCAGGCTGAGACACCAAATCAAACTGCTGGCCTAACACACGCCTGCTGCAGGCTCAGAAACAAAGCAATTGAGTAGTGCCTACAATTGCCACGTTGTGGCTTTGGAAAAGGCTCAGCTGCCGAGCTAATTTGGTGCAGTTTCCTGTTTTTCTATAGCAGATAGAAGGAGAGAAGGGAGATGCAGCTAATCTGAGCTTGCAGCTCTTGTGTTCTGGGCTGCAAAGCTCAGTGCAGCATGCTCAGAGCCTAGCTCAAGGCCATGGTTAATACTAAGCCCAAAGCAGCTTGCCTACTGTGAGGCAGCAGACAAACAAAGCCGAATCTCACAACTGGAAGCCAAGGGATAGGGTCTGAACTGCAGCATGGATGGCAGCTGATGGGCAGCTTGGAGCTTGTGCAAGACCTTTCCAGCTATGAATGGTCATCACAGATGTCCCTTAGGCTCAGAAACCACTGAGCCTACAACGCTTGAAGCCTAATACATGAGCAATAACTTCATCATTGTTCTCAAAGTACACTGATGACATACACATCTAAACTCCCGAAAGTCTCTGCAAAACACACACAAACCTGAGAGCTTCAAACTGAAAGAGGGGAGATTGAGATTAGATGTTAGGATGAAGTTCTTTACTATGCAGATAGAGAGGCGCTGGCACAGGGTGCCCAGAGAAGCTGTGGCTGCCCCATCCCTGGCAGTGTTCAAGGCCAGGCTGGATGGGGCTTGGAGCAAACTCCTCCAGTGGAAGGCAGAGGGTTGGAGTTGGATGGACCTTAAATGTCCATTCCAACACAAACCAGGCAGTGATACTATGATACGTGTGCACACACATACACACACTGCATACATATACTAACAGCATGTGACAGACACGTAATTTGAGTGCATTGTAAGGACAGCAATTTCCAGGGCACTATAATGTTTTAAGGACCCAACTAACAGACAGTAACACTCACTGGGAACTGTGCTGAGCCATAGAGCCATGCCCAGCTCGTCAAGCACACGTTACAGACTTACACCAGGGTCAGCCACAGCAATTCTCCAGCTGATATTAAGCAGGGGCTGCTCCTAACTGCCCCCAAGATCTCTGAATCAAGAAAATGCCCCTTTTAACCATGATTCTTTTGGGGACCTCACCTAAAGGGGCCTCACTGAAATATCTGCCCCACCTCCCAATGCATCTGTGCAAATAAACATGAGCAGCAGCCTTCCCTTCCGCACGAGGCACGGGCTCACGCCTGATCTCTAACAGAGAGATGCCACAGCCCCGTGTTTGAACATCTGCTGTCCCTAACAGGAACAGCAAAGTGCAGCTCATGCCAACTGCTGACATGGATGGATCTTAAAATCGCATTTCATCATCTGCCCAGGGCAGGATTTCACCCCAACCAGTCAGTCCCATCACTAACACAACATCCCCCGTCTCAGATGATGTGACGCTGCAGCCAGGGACTTCAAAAAGGACAGGATTATTGTCTAATTGGATTTCTGGTCTCAATTAAGGCAGAAGGGAAACCAAATGCCAAGCTGACATGGAAAGCTTCCAACATCTGTAACAACAAGTGGCTAATTTACAGCGTACCCACCTAGGAGCATGCAAGCAGGATGCAAACCTTCCCATCAGAGCAACCAGGGACTCACCTGCTCTGAAATGAGCCCATGGATGCTTCAGATGAGTGAGGACTAAATATAATCAAACGTCTCCTTCCCTGCTCACAGCATCACGGTGATGGTACCCAGAGGAGCGGGTTCAGCAGGTGATCTGACTCCTTCCTCTTTCCAGACACAGGCTGGGCCATGGGAGACAAGCAGGATTGAAGGGGGCAGCACCCCTGCAGCTCGTTTGAGAAACCTCAGGAAACTCAAATCGGTTTCACCTTGAAATCAAACAGAGATTAGGGCCTAACAAGCAGCTAAAGCAAAGTAATGGCCTGGGCCACATGTTGCAGATCAGATGCCATGTGAGGCTAATTACTGCAGCCCAAAGGTTAGAATGGCTGCTCAAGCATTTCCACATGGGCTTTGAGAGCCAGCCCTGGAAGCACCAAAACACAAATGAGTGAGGCAGTACAGAGGTACCAACAGCTGATGGACCATGCTCCTGCTGTGCTGCCTGGAGAAGCAAAGCCCAGGGCTGTGATCAAGGTAGCTCCCAGCACGGCCACGACATCCTGCACCTCCTAAGGCTAAACTCTGCTTTGCGAATGCTCTTCAGATGCAGTAACAGCAGCATCTCTACATAATCCCACTCCCATCACAAGACTGAGGGCCATGCTCCCAGGGAGGGAGTAGAGATTACATCAGTGCTTGGGGTGACAAACTCCTCTGCCACACGGTTATGCCAATGTGGTTAAAAAATGCACAGTGCATCTTTTACCCCCCCCCCAAATAAAGGCCTGCTTCTCACTGGGCCACTCACCACCCTCCTCACAGTCACCAGGCTGTGGTGCTGTGGCCAAGGGGCCATGAGGACACAGGCTCGGTGCCACTGAGCGGGGGGAGCCCGGCTGCGGTGCAACCGCATCTTATTTATGACACAGGTTCTAATGATGGGCTGCAGCCACGGAGGAACTCCCAGCAATTTCCACCCTCAGCAGACACAGGTTTTCAGCACTGGCTATTTTTGCTGCCCACAAGTATTTTCATTCAGCTCGTTCAACTTCAGGGCTGTAAATGTAGCAGGCTGGATGCTGAGTGGGCGCGAAGAGCTCTTGCTCCATCTAAACCCAAAGGAGATGCTGCCATCCTCACCCACACAGCGTGAGATTAGTGCTCGGCCCCTTTCCAGAGGGGCTTCCAAGCTGGTTTTTCCTTTCTGCTGAGCAATCTGGAATTTGACTTTCCTCGGATGTGCCTTCTACTCAGCGATAGACATGGGATATGAGGGTTCAGCATAAGGGTTTTAATGCTGCTGCTCAAGAAATGCTGGAAGCAAGCCCTGTATTTTGGAGTGCATCTGCAGTAGGACTGGGAAATGGAGCCCCAGCAGTCACCAGCTCTCTGTCATGTACTGAGGCAAAAAATGAAATCTCAAGGAGGTGGCACAAATAGCAAACAGAATGGAAAGAACAAATGCTTAGGAGAAAAAATAGAACAAACCACAAGAGCTGCAAGCAAAGTGGCTATAGAAAATAGATGCAGTTTAAGGGAGCGATTCACAGAGTCTCGTCTGAGTGTCAGAGGTTCAATACTATTGCCTCCAATTTAAATCATTTTTAAAAGAAGTGCAGAAGAAAGGTGATGAAAGGGCCCCAACGTTGTTCCCTGGTCGGAAAAACACAGCCCACTTGTGCACTGTGGTAAAGTTTTGCATTTTGGCTAGACATCGCGTGCAGGGCTGTGCTGGAGCCTTTGCTTGTTTTCAGAAGTTGAAGTCATTGGTGATCCACAGAGGGAGAGAGAAAATGCTTCTGCCTTTGAGGAAGATGCTGTAGGAGCATCTAGGAGGAAGGGAGTGCAGCGGCTCCTGAGGCATCTGAGGGACCCCCCAACAATGCATCAGTGAAGACCAGACCTTGGGCTGCCATCTCCTCCTGCTCGCTGGCTAAGGCCTGCCATGGATCATAGGATTGGGTTGGAAGGAACCATCAAAGATCATCTTGTCCAATGCACCCCAGGCAGGGACACCTTCCACTAGAGCAGGTTGCTCCAAGCCCCATCCACCCTGGCCTCGAACACTTCCAGTGATGGCACATCCACAGCTTCTTTGAGCATCCTGCACCAGTCTCACCACCCTCCTTATAAAACATTTCTTCCTTTTATCCCATCTAAATCCAATCATAACCACACTCCTCTCTCAACTCTGACTTTGAAGAGGTGCTTGAGAACATCTCTCCATCCCTACCAAGAGGATAGTGGCATGCTTTGGATTGCTCCTGAGCATGGGGAGCTACAGCCACAGGGACCAGAGCACACTGATCCTGGAACAGGGATGCACAGCCACGTGCCGTAGCTCTCACAGTACCGAGCTTGGGTGAGATTACTCAGTAGCAAAGCTATCCTCATCCCTGGGCATGCAGGATCTGAGTGACCCTGATCCTTACCCCCAGCAGCACAGGCAGCAGGTTTTGATGCACCCACCCTTGGCTCCCAGCCTCGCACAGGATTCCTGGTAGGGAAGGCTGAACCCAGAGTGTTATCCAAGATAAATACACTGGGATTCAAGCAGTTTACCCTATGGAGGCCCTTTGCTGCAGCCCGTCTGCTCTGACCAGGATTCAGAGAAGTCTGCACCAGCCTTGGGAGCGAGGTCCTCCCCTGGTCCAGGTCCATGCCAGGACCCTCTCACCATGGGGAGATGATGGCGGTGAAGCTGCTGCAGGATCTGGCCTGCAATGTCCATCACTAAGGCAAAGCTGGGGTTCACATCGTAGGACCTGAGGTCTCCCATGGAGCTGCTTCAGCCCTCAGCAGAGCCCATTCTCCCAACATCACAGCACCACAGGGATGCAGAACTCCATCACCCTCCAAAGAGCACCGTAAAGCCAGGCAAAAATCATCCACAGGCAGCACCAGAGGGCCGGAAAAATCCACTTCCCTGATGGAAAGTGCTTTGCACTCACACTTGAAATAAAAAAGGAGGGAAGAGGAAACAAATCTATTTTTTTCTGCATTATTCATGCACCTAAACGTTCCACGCACCAAGCTGGGCTTGGTAACCTCACCTGAACATGGACCACTCCTCCCCCTGACCTGGACCTTAGATTTTAAGCTCAACACGGGCTATTATTATCCTCCATCTCCTTTGCAACCCAGGCCAGAGACTTTTGCTGCCGTATCCAAACAATAACTTCTGGTTAAGCCTGCCCAAACACTTCTACGTGGATGTTCTCTCTGTATTTTAGAGGAGAGGAACGTGCAATAAACACCCATTCATTACAGCAGCCTTGTGGATTTGGGGTGTCTGTGTGTGTATAGGCTGGTACTGAAAGATAAGTTTAACAATCTTGTGGTTTCTTCTCTCTTTTTTTCTTCAACTCCCCTCCTGCTTATGCAGTGAGTTACTAATATCCTGATTGGAACCAGATTTGCATGAATTAGAAGTCGAAATTGGAGCAGCAACTGCTGTGCAGAGGATGTAAAGGGAATAAAATGAATGGGGTATTAACCTTCAACCACTGAATATTAATCAGTGTTTCACAAAAAAGAAAATAGAGAGGCTGCCACACTAAATATTTTTAGCATTTATTGACGGGTTTGATTTCCTCTCTCTTCCAGACCTTTTGCTTCCAATCATGGACCATAAAAAATCACACAGAAGATGGGGAGGGCTGAAGAGGGGGAAGGGGTGAAGTGAAAAATAAAGAGCATCCGTTTTCCTAACTTCTGGATGATATTTGGGAGTTATGCAACACAGAAACCCATCGAACAGAGTACCTGATCCCACACTGGTCGGTTCAAAGGCTCATTTCTCCATGTCCCAAAGCAAACAGAAATCTACCCTGAAGTACAGCGAAGCCTTTGGAAACGAACGCACCATAAAGAAATAAACTTCTTAAAAGCTAAACTTCCCGTGTGCTCAAAGACAAAATGCATTTGAAAATCAGCCTAATAAAAGAATCAGCTTGTTAAATGATGACTTTTGTGTGGCCCAGTGCTGTTCATAAAACAGCTCCATGGAAAATAAACTATAAAAGCTTACTAAAACCCACCTTGAAACAGTGACATCTCCATCACACTGGAAATGCTTTGGCCTCGGAGCTGGATGCCACATCCCCAGGGGCTTGGGGACTTGGCTCTTCAACTGCCCAAAGGCTAAATGAGGATTTCTATTGGCATGAGTAGCAATAGCCATGGATCCCCTTGGGGTACTGTGGGGTGGGTTGGGCTGTGGGAAGGACGGGCGGGTGGGTGCAAAGGAAAACACCAAATTGCATGAATCAAACCAGGGTTTTCTCACGAACGATGTCTAAAATAACCCCAAACCCACCCCACACAAGTGGAAAACTACAGAGCCTCTTCCGCCATTTCTCCCCTGCAAACTTTGGCACGGGGGGGGATTTTACAGCCAGATGTCCCCTGAAATCTCTTTTCAGCAGAGACAATTCCCTTCCTTCCAGACACTGCTGCCCTTCTCCTCAATGCACCTTTGCAAAACAGAATTCGTTTGTTTTCATTAACTTCTTATCAAGTTACCTGGATTTGTTTCAATACTCAGAATGTATTAGAGAGTGGGGGGGAGAGAGAGAGAAAACAGTGGTAGGTTTTCAGGAAATAGCAAGTTCTTTTTCACTGAGATAGGAATCATTTGGCAAGCCACAGTGAAATACTTCTAGGTTCCAGAAGAAAGCAAGAGGGGGGGGGGGAAAGCAAGCAAGGAAAAGGAAGATGCTAATGAACTGCCGAGGAGAGAAAAACAGAGCTTTAAAGACAACGAAAACAAAAGGAAGATAATGAAACCCAATGTTGGTCATGCATCCCCAGCCAGCTGACCCATAGAGGGAAACAGCAGTGTGTTGCCAAGAAGCTAGATAAGGACCTACCCTCCTTTCCTGGGGAATGGGTAAGGATAGGTGGCGTTAAAGACCCAGACATAGCCAGCATTTAGACCCTTGTTGCCTAAAAGCACCAGGCACCAGGTCAGCAAAACATTTAGGGGCTGTTTCCCTTGTGCCTCAGCAGGATGAGAGCCCAGCAGGTACCTCTGCCATTGGAGACAGCGATAAACCAGCTTTTCAGATGGCAATAGCTCCATTGAAGACTCCTTCATTTGGTGCTTTAGAAGCTCAAAACCATACCAAACCCCACGAGGTTTCATTAATTGCTGTCCCTTTGCAGCTGAGCATTAGACCAACACAACAAAGGATCAGGTCTGATTTCGGCAGGATCAGCTGCCACCAGGCCCATGCAAACAGGGTAAGTACTGAGGGGGTTTTCCCAGGATAGGGCCAGGAAAGCTCAGCACCAATTCATCCCCATCCAACACTCCCAGGAAAGCACCAAGGAGCCACCTAGCATGTGCACACCTTGGTTGATGCATGTTTTCCTGATCTAAGCACATCTGAGTAGCAAATTCAAGTTCTCCCATATTCTCAGGCCTTTGGTATCACTCAGTTTCATTTCTGGGAGGAAAGGGGAAGGGTTTTTCCTTTTTTGCCTTTTTTCTTTGCATTTTCTTGGAAATGAGGCTGCATTCTAATTAGTCTGCATTTAGAGGCTGCATAATGGAAACGTGATCCCTCCTCTAACCTTTATCATCTGTTTCTTGTCTTCAGAGGTGCAGTCCCCTTAACTCTTAGTGCACAGGGAGACATTTGAAAGCCCCTCTGCTCTGAGGAAAGTGACACGGGAAGAAGACTGAGGCAGTAGCCCCAACCCACATGTGTATGCTGCTGGGGATAGGGACATGGCTCTCTCCTTCCACCCCTATATGTGTAGGGACATCACCCCCAGGAGATGTACAGGAAGATGTGCTGGCTGCTGTATTCCCACGGGCTGCTCCATCGAAGCAGCACCTTCGGGCAGCACCTTCAACCTCTGCTGCTCCTCCTCTCTTAGCATCTGCCAAGGGTGTATTTAGATGAGCTCTTGGGCAGAAGCTCTTCCCTGTGAGGGTGCTGAGGCGCTGGCACAGGGTGCCCAGGGAAGCTGTGGCTGCCCCATCCCTGGCAGTGTTCAAGGCCGGGTTGGACACAGGGGTTGGAGCATCCTGCTCCAGTGGAAGGTGTCCCTGCCCGTGGCAGGGGGTTGGAGCCGGAGGAGCTTTAAGGTTCCTTCAATATAAACCATTATACGATCTCTCCACCAACAATCCAGGCAGCACCACGTCCATCAGAGATGATTCTGGATGATGGAGCAGTGAACATAAGGTTGCTGCTGACACCATCCATCAAACACACTTTGAATTAAACTCTGTTCAGCCCAGACCTTCGCACCAGAGGCTACAGCATGAAACCAAGCTTGGAAAGGCAGCAGGAGGGAGGCTGCAAAGTCACCCAGTCAATCCATGCTGCATTTGCTAACACCAGTCTGCCCAAAGCCAGCAGGAGCACTCCTGGAGCACTTTGGCAAACAATGAGCATTTCTGCAGAGCTAAAGGTTTAATCACTTATTTGGATCTTAAATAAGCCACATGCCTGAGAAAACCATCTTCCTGCAGCAAGTGTCCTCGGGCAGACATTTGTATGTGCAGCCCCTCCGAGCCGCACGTTAATTGTAGGTTGCTATAAAGAAGTCTTTTCCCCTTGCACATTTTAAACCTGTCAGGTTTGATTTCCATCTCATGCCACTAATGCAAAACGTCCTGGGGACGTTTCGGTGTGGAGCAGGGCTCATCCCGAGCTGCTCCTCCTGCGCTGCAAGGCAAGGAACCTCCTTTGAAGTCCTCCCAGTGATTCACGTCCCAGTCCTTCCTGTCCCTTCCCCAGGCTGACCTGACCTCCTCTCCTTTCCACCTCCCTGGCACAGGCAGGGAAGCTCAAGCGACCTTCCCAAATCCCAGGTCAAGAAGGGAAGCTTTCCTGCCCTGCTGCGCCATCGGCAGCGCGGGGACCCGATTCTTCATGGTCTATACCAGAACTGGATTGGATTTAAACGCCTGGGAAAACAGCCCTAAAAATACTCTGCATTTTTCATCTGGGAGCGATCTATCAGGATCTTTTTCAGCACTAACTTCAGGGACTTTCAGCAGTGATTATGGTGGTGAGACAAACAAAAGCCTTATTTGTTGGCATCCACGAATCTCCCCGCTGCATCTCACTTTGAAGAATGCCAGCTGGAGGCTCTATTATTTCTTTTCCCATTTCTCTTTCTTCCTCTTTTTAAACAGCCTCTCTTGCTTTTTAACCATTATCCCCTGCACGTGGTTCAGCCTTTCACAAAACCAAACCAAAACAAAAAAACCCCTAGGTGTGAGAAGATTAAAGATGTTGAGATCTGGACATTTCCAAATCAGAACCACATGTTTCAAATGCATGGGGCTGGCCGACAGCCACCGCTTTGAAAAGCCAAAGAGCCGTTGCATGAAAAGGATCCCCCGAAAGCTGGCAGAGAACAAGAGCATCAGCCCCACTAGGACAAGGCCAAGGCAACTCCACGGGGTTTTCTCATGCATCTCCGTGGTCTGTGCTGTCTCCTACACACATGAACGTTGCAATCAGCCCTCCTGATTTCTGTAAGCACGTCCATCCCCGAAACTTCAGCATGTTCAATGTCCTCTGAGACCACCTCAAAGCCCAACCTCCTTCCCACATGGTTCAAATCAGCTCCTATTGAGGTGTCCAGGGGAAATTTCGAGGACAAAAGCCCCAGTCTTGCCTGGATTCAAACAGGACAACCACCCTGCAAAGCCCTGTCTGCTCCCATGAACAAAGAACACATCCCTGACGGGACAAGAGGAGGAAGCAGATAAAGCTGAGGAAGACTATTGCTGGACCCAGCCTCCTGGCTCCTGCAAATAGCCAGGATGAGATGGCTAAAAGCTGCCTCTTCTACCCCTTCCCAGCTGCTTTCTGCCTGCAGTACTCAAGGTGTGCATCAAGGCTCAGACTGGTTCAATTCCCAGACCATAAAGACACACATGCTAACCAAACAGGATCTTCAGTCCCTGATTTAGGGCAAATATATATCACCTCACCAGCAACAACTGCTGCACAGTACCAGGGACTCTGAGCTATCTCAAATTTTTCTGGTAGGAATGCTGAGCAGAGCCTACCATAACTGAAATGCCCATCCAAGAGGGTCCATCACAGCTGAGATGGAGCAGTAGACTGCAAGAGCATCCAAAACCACCACGTAGATACATTTCCAACCAGCAGGAGAACATCCCAGAAAGAGCACCAGGCACTTTGCTCACCATTTTCTCACTCTTGGCCTTTTCCTAGTTATTAGCAGAACCACCTAGAGCAGGACCCTCTGTTTTGGGGACCTAACTGGTGAGAAGAAAAGAAGAGTGAACGTATTTACCTCGCCATGATGCTCAGAACCTGCTTTACATGGAATAACATTCTTCATCCTGCAGTTGTTTATGGGGTCTTTAACCCTTCCCTTTTTATGGGGGGGGGGTGGGGGGTGGTGGTCCTGAAATCTATTTTATTAGGGGAAAAAGATTTGAGTGTGTTAGGCAAAGTGCCAGTAGCCATGGCAACCACAGATTTTTCCATCTTCATTACAAGCTCAAGTAAAACCTCCATATAAAATCTAAATGAAAGGGTACATTATAAGTCCATTTTGAAATGTTTGCCTGGAAGTAAAACATTGGACTGCATCCTTTTTGCTCCGCTGAACATTCGGGTTCTATGCGGAACACATTTTTCAAGTCAGATTTGTGTTTTCTTTCAGATTTTATTCCGTTTGCTCATACAGGGTGGGTCGTCTAGTGGTTAGAGCAAGGCAGCAAGGCAACTGGTTTCCAGTCTCACTCTGTTCCTGGTCGGTCAGGGAGTGTTCCCAATTTTATCCAGGTGATTCGGTCAACTGCTGTCAACTCTAAAATTCCTTTTCCTTCCTTACCAATATAACAATGACAATTATTGTCCTGAGGTTGCACGAGATTCCCTCATTGGCTTTGATAAAGAAGTCGCTCCTTAGAAGAGTGGCTCATCTCTCGTACTAGACTGAAAGCTTAAGGGGAGGTAGCAGTTAGTGGATGCCATGAATTCTCTGCTTGCTTCTCAGAGACTTGATTAGGAAATATGAAATCAGGCTGCCTGCTGTACATAGTGACATAGGAGATACTCAACATACTGACACAATCCATTGTGCCACCTGAGTGGATTAATTCTTGTACTGTATCATCTCAGAGTGCTCTGGTTTCCTCCAGTCTTCGGAGGAGGCAAATTCTGCAGCTGCCTTTCATTTTAAGGCATCCCTGGCCCCATCTCACCTTGGGCCAGAAAGCCCCCATCATTGCAACGACTTCCTTCTCAAGCAGACCCCTCTGGTGTCCAGAGCTGGGCAGCTTCTCTATGGCTGAATGAGGAGAAAGCTCTTCTTCAGGCTCTGTGCCATCTGTGCACTGCAGCCTGCCCCTGAGGACCAGTTGGTACTTTGATTTTCTATGGAAATATCTTGAGTCCATGTCCATAGCTTGATCTCAAGGCTACAGAAACACAAGGGCTGATGCATTGTATGGAAGGAGAACATGTAGAAAAGCTCTGTACTAATACCTTTTACTCCAGCCCATTGATGAGCACCATTCATGACTAGAGCTGGTTTAGGCTCAACTCCTGTGCCATGGCAGTGCATTTTATCTGGGACTGGGCCCAGCCTTCAGTGCTTTGCATCCTTCCTAAGGATGCTGGAACACAGTTTCCACATCTGCAATTAGACTGAAAGCAGACCCTGCTCCTGTTGAAGCTGATTTCCCTTCTGCTTCACTATGGTTAAAGCTCCAACCTGCTGCCTCCCAGCCGCATGCGTTACGGGAAGGGGACGAGGGGGGTTACAGACAGCGCGGGGGCTTTTTCTGTCTTGGATACATCCTTCCTTCCGCTCTTCGCAATCAATTAGTGGGCAAAGACTTCCGAAAAGCTCTTTCCTCCCTAACCTTTCGCAGCCTGTTGCGATAATGACTCTGGAGAGCTCGACCTGGGCCTTTGCGTGGGGTTCGTTACCTTCCTGGGGCAGCGGAAGGTGACCTTCATCTCTCCCTTCTCTTCCTTTCCTACCCCTGCAGCTCGGATGGTCTCAGGGAGGAGGAGGAGGGGTTGAAGCTGCCTCACTCCCAGCGTATAGGGTTTCTCTCCAATGTCATTTTAGCAATCAAAAGTCAGAGGGTGGTTCTAGAGATAACATAGACCCTGGGAGGCGGAGGGGGCTGCCCTCAAAAATAACAGTTATAACTATGTGCACCTTGAATGGAGACATCAAGAGATGGGAGGGAAAAGGGGCTTTCTGGTTTTAATTTTGTCATTTCTTTCTCCCTCTTGCACAAGGCATGCTGCTTGCCAGAATCCAAGCTTCAAACTGCTGCAGCTTCCTCCCAGGATACAGCTCACAACTGAAGCAACTGCCTTTGCCAGCAGTAGAGGGGCTTGTTTGGTCCCTCCGTGATGCAAGCACACAGGTAGGATGTAACAGCAGCAGTTTTCCCTGGCACCTGCAGCTGCTTTCTCAGCCCATCTGCCTGGCGATGGAGTATTATGGGCTCTTCAGGCAACACCTTGTGTTAAAGCATCTCTGCTCCACAGGGCAGCCTTGTGCTAGCTCCCATCAGTGGGGAAGGATGGGAAGGACAGGGGATGCATCCTGGGATGCGTCCAAGCACATCCCACTCAGCATTTACACATGGTCTTCCCCAGAGCCCTGACAATACTCCCCCAAATCTGTCTCCTATTGCACCACATCACAACCTCCCTCATCATCCAGTGCTCCCAATTCACTGCTCCCTGGAGCTGTGGTCCTGCTGTGCCACATGTGACACTGCAGTGGTTTAGTGACTCACATCCCTGTCCCCAAAGAGGAAACTTTCTGGCTAAATTTTCCCTCTTGTCACCAGCAGGATAAATGATGGAACCACCTCCACAGCAGCACTGCTGCCCACGGAGCAGCTGCACGCAGGGAGATACAGCAAACACGGGTAAATAGCTGCTAAACACCATGATTAGGACCATGTAACCCACTAAACATACCCCAAACCATGCCAACCCACTTTAAACACCATCCTGATACAGCTACAGTGATGCAGCTGCTTCTTCAACTACCGAGGGACCCACACATGAAATAAGAAGGCATTTTTGGAAGTTATTGCTAATTCAGATAATGCAGGAGATTGACCATCACCTGTACGAGGAGGGTGGAAGCAGCCACATGTGCACCAGCTCCTCCATGGCTCAGCATCGCCCCATTTCCTGCCCACTGCAAAGGAGCTGCACGTTAATGACACCCAGCTCTTGTCCCTAATCGAAACCATCCCATTCAAATCCAGCTGAGAGTGACCGGAACCACTTTGAGGCGAGAAGCCTATTACTGAGTTATAAACCTCTCCTATCCTCCACAGGAACTTCTCATAGGGCCAGCTAGAGAAATCATAACTCAACCCGATGTGGTGAGAGGGACAGAATTGGGTGTCTCCAGGTAACAAATACTTGCTTTTCACTATTGTCCCAGCCATAAAATGGATTCATTAAAAGAAATCCAGAACATGATTTCATTTGAATTAAATGGAAATTACACCCCCTTGCTCCCCACTGAGCATTGCTTAGTTATCTTTAAAGCTACAAAATCACTGCTGTGTGGGTATGATATGGAAGGATAGGCTCATGATGGACAAAATAGCCTGACTTCCTTGGCATCAGTGGATTAGCACTGATTTACATTAAGTAAAGATTGGGCAGACGGTGTGTGTGAGTGGGTAGAGTCAGCACAAACAGACCTGTGGGCTGATTTCCTCCTTCTCCATCACCCTGGGTTGGGACACACAGAAACCCTCAGCACACAGATTGCCATCCCCAGACTCCATCATCTCTGCTCTGCATCATAATAGGATGGGTCAAACGTTTGAACCACTACAGTGAAACGAAGCCTTTTTTTCCTCACCAGCTCCAGTTTCAACAAAATTCCCTGATTTTTACTCTTGTAACTGTTCCTCCCTTGGCACAGAAGGGCTGGGAAAGCTCTCACCTGCTCCCTAGGAGATAAGCAGAGCCATGTCCCAATGGCAATGCCACATTCCCTGCTCCCTGCCTGCCCTCCTCAGATGCCCAGAAAACACCTGAAAGCTGCAATATTCCATATCTTGCTTCCCCATTTTCTCTGCTTGAACCGGCCCCACCAGCCTCTCGCCCCCTCCAGCAGCACCCTTTTGAGTGAGGGGATTCCCTTCACATAATGAAGTGGATTAAAAATCAAGGGGTTTAATCCCAACTTGTCATGATGAAACCATGCAGGGTCATGGATCTGCTCAAGACTGAGATAACAGCTACTGCCCTGGAAAACCTCACAACCTTAGGACAAAAAGTCCATCACTACATGGTCTGTTAGGATCATTGCTTTCCTGCTTCTTCTCCCACGAAATCTCACCTCTGGCCACTAGAAGCAGAAGAGAAAGTCAAGAGACAAGCAGAGGACACGGTTCCTCCTGCTTTGCCCCCTCCTTTGCCCAAAATCTAATAAAGATGATTAAATTACATGTCTTTTCCTTCCATTGAAATCACTGCGCGCCATTCGAATATTAGAGCTCAGGAAATAAGGCACGACAACTTCCCTCGTGAAACCTAAGCCGGCAGAGCAGGGGTCTGGAGCACCCGGCCTGCCCGACTGGGCTGCTCTAATTAAGAAATCACCCTGCTGAGCAGAACCTAATCTAAATAAAATAGAAGAAGGAACTCGGTTCAAACCTACTGCCTCGCGCTCGCTCCCCCTTCCCACCTCCCCCCGGCGGAACCCATCCAAGTCACAGGGAGTTTTTCTCTCTCCCTGCTCTTTCTTGGAGGGCGAGGGAGGCTCACACAGAGCCCTGTGTGTGCTTGCGGTGGCCAATTTCCAAAGGAAAAATACACCCGCCACGGATGGCAAAAGGCGGCGATATTTGCTTTTATTGGTGATGGGTTTTTGCAATGATACTTGGGCTGCTGTTTGCTAAGGAGAGGGAAGAAAAAAACCCTCTTTCTGATGATTATATTGTTGGTATGGCTGGTCAGAACTGGCACGGGACGGAAAAGGGAAGGTTAGGTGCTATTTCACCCCCCCTTCTCCTGAAAAAGTTTCTGCTTTTCATGGAAAACTGTTGAAAAAATGAATATTAAAACTAAAAAACATATATTTTTTTTTTAATTATAGAACTTAAATCCAAAATACTGCAGCCAAAAAATCTCAGCTGATTCGATCCAGCCACCATCTCTTCTCAGAAAGCTCCCTTACGTTCTCATTCACCCCAACAGATCATCCAGATTAAATCATTCTCCATCAACCAACATCCCCTCCTTCGGTGTGCCAGCACCGGCATCACCATCCCATCAGCCTGGACCAGAGATTCGACCATCATCTCCTGCCTGTCCGGATCTCCTCCAGCCCCATCCTCTTCTTTGCCCCACATACCCATGGTCACTCTCCCCCTTTCCAGGTTGGAGGAGGTGTCCCACCACGCACCACAGTCACTCAGTCCATCAGCTCCTCACATGCAGGAATTTCACAAGCAAGAAATTACCATGTGAATAATTATTTAAAAGCTCAGGCCCCAAAAGATTTATAGCAATAAACAGAGGAGCACAGACATTCCCGTGTATGCTTTAAAGAAGCACTTACCTGCTTCAAAGGGAAAATGCTGCTACTTGAAGATTTCCTGGCCAGACCTGAGGAGTAAATCAAACAAATACTATTTGCATTTATCCAGAACTCCCAGCAGATTGTTGTTCTGGGAGCTTTTGACTCCGGTGGAATTAACCTGACACATGCCAGCAGAGGACCACGCAGGCTGAAGATGTTCTAAAAGACATCAGGAATCGACCAAGACTAAAACACCAAAACCAAACACCCTTATTGGTAGGCACCAGCCAAATGATCATGTGGATGGAGAAACCTAACCTAGAGGACATCTTTCCTCCTCCATGTGAGATGCTGCAACGCTGTCAAGCACCAAAGATTCAAGTACAGACACATTGCCAATATATCCTTTAATCTATGAAAGAATCACAGACTGGTCTGGGTTGGAAGGAAACTCACCTAGTTCCTATACACATACCCACACATCCAAGGGTCTGTGCAAAGCCATTCCAAAGGAAGCACCCATGCTGCTCACAGGGACCATGTGGCTCAGCTCAAAGGACAAACTGCCCCAATGTCCCCATCCAGGACCAGCTTCTCCCCCTGCCTCTACCCTTGGCTTTGCTTTCTGCAATGCCAGAGCTTCCTAGAGAGCAGGGAGCCCCGAGCATCCCCAAGGCTGCAGCAGGGATGAGCAGTGAGCTGCCTGCCGCTGCCAGCCAGGGAATGAGGCTGGAGCACGCTCCCATCTCATCCTTTATACCACTTTGTTTATAAGCTGTCAGCCCGTTTTGGGAGGCAGCGGCAGCGAGTGGGCACATGCAGGGACTGGAGAAGATGATGGGTGTTAGCAGGAGGCCAAGGACACCTTCTCTAAAGCTTCATTCATAGCGGCAGGCGCGGTACAACAGCCCAGCAATTGTTCTCTCCAACGTCACCTTCCCATGGAGGCCACTGACAAAAAGCTCCCCTGATGGAAGGCAGGACTATTATTTTTCTAAGCATTATTTGGTTTAACCACACCACCCTGCAAACATCTCCAGAGAAATTCCACCACGCACAGACAAGGATTCACCTTTCTCCCTCTCCCAGCTCTTCTGTCTCTCCTTCACTTTTCCTTTCTCTCCTTCTCCCTCTCTTTTCCCTTCTTCTCGCAGCTGAAACAATTTGGCTCTGTTCACCTGCATTCCTGTGGGCCTGCTCCTTCGGCTGCTCCAGGCACGGGGATGCACAAGGTCTGCATTCAGGCAGGGGAGGGCAGAAAAGCGAATCTAATGTACTCAGGGATTGTTGTGCCATCAACTTAATACCTGTGCAGGGAAAACAAAGGCGCTTTAGAGAAGCGACTTTGGTGCCGTGACCCTTCCCCCAACCAAGAGGAACCTGAGAGATAACAAGGGCTGAAAGAAAAGGCACAAACATAATTAAAACTACCCAAGCGATTTCTGGAGGTATTATAGATGATGATAGCCCAGAGAATAATAGTATTCCGGGTATTATTAACATCCACTGGCACAAAGGGCAAGCGGTTTGTTTGCCTTTTTTAAGCTCTTTAGTGTAATTATTTTGGAAGGGGAGGAAAAAGATCCTTTTTGGAAGGGAAAAAAGGGTGCAGCCACAACCATGCTCATGTTCTGCAGAACTGTATGTATGTATGGAGCTCTGGCCATGGGATGGGCATCCCAGCAACATGGCCATCCCATACCCCTCCTTTGGACCACTCTGTCCCCAGTGTGCCCGGGAAGCATCGAGGCTCCCCTGTGCCAGCTCAGGAGTTGAAATCCATGTGGCATGCCTTGGCTCTCTCATTGTGAGCTCGATGAGTGAAAAACATGGTTAATTCCTCATCCGTGGCTGGTTTCTTTGTGGCTGCGGTGTTGTGTCTGCTGACACAACCCCAGCCTGGGCAGACCGTGGTTGAGCAAAGCGAAGCTGGGGCCAGGGATTAATGTTGCAGACAATGCTTTCGTTCACATGAGACAATTTCAGGCTCTCACCTAATGAAGTCCAGAATTGGGCCATTCATCTCTCTGCCCATAACAAAGCTTCCTTAATCAGGTCAATTGATTCCAAGCCTGGGCTTGCAGCACAAGTGAACATCTCTCCTCCATCCCCACCAGCACACGCCATAGGATGCGATGCCCCCAAGAGCCATGCAGACCCCAGCCCTCTGCTTCCCTTGGCTTCAGCTGCTTTGCCAGCCCTGCTCCCAACAGCATCACACATCCTATAGGGTTTAACTAACCACCTAAAGAAATACCACCAATTCCTTAGCATTTCTGGGCCATTGTACACTTGAGTAAGCCAGGTCCACGTGCCATGACCAGGCAGACCTCAGCTCTCACAAGCTGGGAGTCAGACTCAATGATCCTTCTGGGTCCTTTCCAATTTGAGGTATTCTATGATTCTATTTTGGGCTTTTCCCCATCACTGCTGCTGATATTCCACATCACTTTGTGTCTGCATTTATCAGACCCACGCTGCAGAGCGGCAGGTTAGGGGTCCAGCAAGATCAAGTGGAAAAGGCTCCCAGGCTGGGCTAAATGGGTAATTTTGCCTGCGTGACTCTGAGCCCATCAACCACCACCAATCACAGCAGGAAAACGGTGTCAGGAGCATCACAGCAGTGGAATTCTCCTGAGAAATCACAGAGATGTTTGCAAACAGTTTTGCACCCAGTCCATTGCCAGATAGAGCCAAACTCCATCCTATTCCCACTGCATAATATAATTAATTGTAATGCAAACTCTGCCATTATGCAAGAAACTCAGCGTTCTGTTCCAGTTTCACCTCTCCATAATCGCTGTTTCCTCGCTCTGCACTCAGTGCAACCTCATTAAGCAAAAGCATAAAACCTTTGTTATTTATTTATTCTACATGATAAACCCAGGATGTTACTCCCTGTGATAACATGGGTTAATTTTCAGTGAAGCCTCTCTTGGCAAACTTTTAATGCAACGAATAACACCCCCTCAGACCTGAGATAAAAGGCTTTCACACTGCAACCTCATCAGTCCTCAGCTCAGTAACACCACACTTGGAGGTGCTGTAATTATGTTCCACTGATTTTTTTTCTTAATTGTTACTCATAAAAAGCACAGCATAAAACTCAATTAGTTCAATGTTATTTAGCACAAACTTTATTCAAAGCCTGAGCCTGCGTCAGCCTGGAAATGGCTGTGTTAATCTCCACCTCCAGGGCAGCTCTCTGCTCACCCTGAAGTCTGAAATTAGGTGGAGAGCAGTTGGGGGTAAGTGGGATTAATACTGTTACCCATCCCCTTCTCCTGCCCTCAAAGCTGCACCCAGAACAGGTACCCACATCCTCCTATGGATGGGACAATCACAGGAGAGCCACTCTGGCAGCTGTTAATTTGAGCAATTTCTATTAAAAGCAAAAAGAGGACGAAGCTGTTACAACTGGGGGCAAAAACCGTAAAATGGGCACAAAGTAGAGTCATCATCTGAGCCACTCATTGCAATGCAGGACCACAAACCCAAGCCTTTCCTCCACCATGAGGCTGCTTCAGTCCCAGCAGAGCCCAATGCTGCTTCTGAGACAAACACAAACAATCCAGACAAAGCAGCTCCCGCTGTCTGGAAGTTTCTGGATTGGCCTCATTGACCTCAGATCACTTCTCCCAGCTCCATATTCTACCTGTGTGAGAGAGCAGAGGAATAGCCACATGATTTGAGGGCAATGAGTTCACGTTAAAATTAGAAGAGGTTTCCAATGACTTCTCCCATGAATTTATTTTGTAAGTTTACCTTTTTCGTTTGGAATATCTAGGACATCAACACAGAAAAAAACCTCTGCAAGAGATGGCATGAAGCATGCTATTAAACCAGGGAAACCTTCGCGAGGTGTCAGAGCCATGATAAGTCCTGTTTAAACTTTACCCAGGGCTAAACACCCAGTGTCAACACGAGCTGCTGCCCAAGCTCTCTGATCAGGCCAGGCAAACATCCAATCAGGGGTATAAATCAAAGCTGAGACACATCCAAGTGAGACTGGAGTGTTTAACTCTACAGTTCCCATCTGAGCAGGACTTTCCCAGCAGGTTACCCACAGCCAGGTCTCTCCCCAGACATTTATTTATATAAGAAACCCTTCTGTAGGCATGATTCTTGTATTTATTTTCCCTTGGTAGGTACAGACACAAAGCAAATGCTCGGCAGGGTACATGGTGTACCAGCCCTGCAGCATCCGCACGCACAGCTGGTAGATGCTGTATTTGCTTTTCCTCCCACCCCATCTTCCCACCACCAACCCTGCTGGCCCTGGGAATCAGCCCAAGATTCCAACTGACAGAGAGAAACCCCACATTCCTTCTCTCATCAAGTGGGAAAGGAGAGCAAGGATCTCATGTTAGCCTTGGGGGCATCAGTCACAGCCCACCTTTCCCTACGAGACCAGACATCAAATGCCAAGGATGACAACACCACATATCATATCACAGAGTGCTTTGGGTTGAGGGGACCTTAAAACTCATCCAGTTCCAACCCCCTGCCACAGGCAGGGACACCTTCCACTAGAACAGCTTGCTCCAAGCCCCATCCAACCTGCCTTTGGAAGCTGGGGGCTGCAGCAGTCGCCAACTGTTTGCTTCCAGGAATGGATTTTGCTGTTTTCCGTGCCCATCCTGGTGCTGGAAGAGAGGGGAGACCCACTCCCACATCACTACCCCATCATCACCCACAGCCTCCCATCCCGGCTTCCCTGCTCCAGCGCATGCCCCTGTGTTAGCACCCATGGTCCTAAACACATGAATGCATTCTGGGCTGGCAGTCTGTCTGCTGGGATCACTAAGCTTTGGATTAGGCCTTCAAGTGATGCAACTCATAATTAGAAACCCATGTCAATATTCTGAGATACTTTTTTATCCAGATCGGGCAAAAGAAAGGTTAAAACCATCATCTGTCATGGTAATTCCTTTTCATATTTCTCTGTCCTTCCCCTCGTTACAGAGGAGCGGGGAGGGGAGAATGTTCACTTGAAGCTTGCAACATGTTTTATTAATTGATGGCAAATAATCCCAAGATAAAGTGCACAATAAATTCTTTAATGAGCACATATGGTGGGGAAAATTGATAGAGCTGAGCCTTTGAAGATTGCCTTGTGAGCCACGGTTACAAGAGGAGCATGGAAGGACTCGCACAGGGCAGTCCGAATACTCCATAGGGGGAGTCTATGGCCCTGGGAAGGGATCCCTATCATCACCACCCCGGGACCAAGTGCCCCAGCTAGACATTTTCAAGGGCATTTAGGGATAGGACAAGGGGGAATGGCTTTAAACTGACAGTGGGGAGATTCAGATGAGATCTCAGGAAGAAGACTTCTGACTCAGGAGCACAGGACCCCTGCTGCTTTTTAGAGGGCTTGAGCTCACTTCAGCATCTCCAAATATCCCTTTTTAACACACGTCATAAAGTTGCACCCTCCAAACCAAACACGCCCTGGTCCTTAATCCGTTACTCCCAAAAGAACTTGAGGAAACAGCTGAGTCTTTGGAGGGGATGACAAGAATCAGCTCACATAGCCATCAGTGTGATTTGGTGCTCGTGAACTGGTTCTGCATCAACAAAGCCTGGCCTGGCAGTGTCTGCCTGCGATAACACCTTCATAAGACAAGAGATTCATTGCACAGGTTTGGGGAGGGAATTTTGCCTTGGACCTCACAGTGAGATGCAGCTCTGGGTGATGCACCACATTCTGCATCACCTCAAGCCCCGTCGAGGGATGCAGATGCACAAACAGCCCCAAGGATCTGGGCTGAGGCTGGTGCAGGAAGCTGTGTAAAACAAGAAATGCCCCCAAACTTCATTAAACAGTCACTTTAAAATATAATTAAATCCCTCATTAAAGTTAAGAAATAAAGAGACAAAAAGCCATCTGGCTTTCACACCAATCATGTTCACTGAGGAAAGTGGCCTTCCTCCACCAAAATCCAGCTTTTAGGTAGAAAAACCCCACAGGATCCATGGGATTCTGGGAGCTGAAGCTTTAAGGAAAATCTCCTTGGGTTGGAGCTCCTGGTGCTTTTCCAGCCTGTCGATATTTCTTGGCCCTGTTTGATTTAGTCATGAGACCTGTCCAGGGCACCTCAGGTCAGGAGCTGGAAGTGCCAATTTACATCTGTAACCCATTAACCACAGGCAGATACGGATATTGAAAGAACTTTGATTTAAAAACATATAGCCCCAAAATAAGATGCTTTTGCACCTGGATTTCACAGCTTTTTGCCATTCATTTGGGACTCCTGCCTAAGACTTTAAAGACCCTGATGAGATGGACAAACAGTTCTGCAGGAAGAACACACTGGAGGCTTATAAATACAGATATTTTTCAGCAGCATGCAGTTGAGGGTGCTTCCAGTTCCAAGCCCTACAGCCCTTCAGGGAGCAGGAAGAATAGCTCTTTTGAAGATAGCACCCCAAAATGTTCATCATCCCTCACCAGCACTGCGTGCCTGCAAGCTCCTGTCCTGGGCAGCGTGGGAAGATCCCAAGCTTCCCAGCCCTCATTGATCCCAGTGGCCAAGCCAGCAGGATTCCTCTCATTCTTGATGTGGACTTTCACCACTCCAACCAAACATGGGAGCCGAGCTGAGGGCAGCAGCGGCAGTGTCCCGGCAGGCTCAGCCAACCCCACCAGCTTTCCCACGCTTCCCGTGATCCCTATTTATCAGCACTGTGACAAGAGATGTCAAGGACCTACCAAAGGTGCCCCTCTGGCCTCGTGGGGTGGCCCTGGGAAAACTTTGCCTCCCTATGAGGGGGTCCATCCTTGACATATCAATCAGATCCAGGGCAGCTCCAGGACTTGACACACAGGAACACCTCATTGCCATCCTTGGGAGCAAATAACTCCAAACCAGTCCTAAAGCCCTTATCTCCCAGCCCCAAAGCACCAACTGCTGCTAAACAGCCCCAGGGCAGAGAAAAGGTCCCCCTGAAAAAGAGGAGGTGAGCAGCAGTAATAGGAAGGGAAACAGCAAACAGGGGTTAGTCAGACACTAAAACGGGATGCCATTGGGATGCCTGCAAAGCACCCAAACATCAGCACTGGGACCAACTTTAGGGAATGGCTTTGAGAGATGCTAGGATCACAGTCACAGAATAATGGAATCGTTTGAGTTGGAGTTTCTTCCTAATATCTCATCTCAGCCTCCCCTTTGTCAGTTTAAAAACATCCCCCTTTATCCCGTCACTGTGTGCCCTTGTCAAAAGGAAACATCCACCATCGTTCACGGATCTACTTCCAATATCCCGCTCTTTATCCATTAAAGTCCTGAGACACAGGCAGGATAGGAAGGAAGGAAAGAAAACTTTTTCTTTTTCCCATTGAAACTCCTAGAATTAATATCTACAGAAAACAAAGGTAAGAAACTGCATTAAAACATTTACGACATTTACCTTGAAGCATCGCTGGAGCAAAAGGCAAATTGAACTGAGGGTTCGCTGACAGCTCTTGAAATCTGGGCACTTCCATTAACACAGTAAAGGCAACACACAAGTGCATGCATATATATATAATTTTAACATATATATATATTTTTCCCACAGAACTTTGGACTAAGAGGGAAGTGGGGCCACGAATCCTATGAGAAGAGAAGAGGATTTCCCAGGAGGTTTCCATCACTTCTTCCCTATGGTCCAGCCGGAAAGCTGACGCTGTGAGAATTGTCCTTCCCTGGGTATTTTGGCCTATCCTCTTCCAGTGCTGGACAACCCAGGGGCAAACTGATGGGAACCATCAGATCACCTCTGTTTCCTTAATGAAAAATAATAATGACATAAAAATTGCTCAGGATTTGGACAGTCCCATATTTTCCTTGGTTTTTATGTTCGGCTCAAGACACTTTTCCTTCCTGGCTGGCGTATCAAAGAAGGAACTACAAATGTCACCTAATTTTAAGGAAGTGGGGCTCTGTAAAGCACATAGAAATGCAACATGCATCCCTGTCACACCCAGTTACTGTCCCCATCAGCAGCCCTGTCCAGAGGGAGCCCCAGGAGGCCAACAATTTGCCCCATGCCAAAGGGAAATGAATTTGTGACTTCTGAACTTGAGGCAGGGTAGGAAATGGGGCGGATTCAATTTTGTGCAGCCCTACAATAACGAATCCCTTTCTCTTCACAGCCCCAGTAACCTGCAGAAAATGCTTTGCTCATCTGTTCCTTCCTTACAGGATCTGTAAGTCCCTTTTTCTGGCTAGAGACTGGATGGCAGGTCCTTGGGAAGCTCATTGCATGAAGCTGTATGGGAAATGGTGCCAAAAAATTCCAGTTCCTACAGAGACAGAAAATCAGGATGAGGTATCAGCTGAAACGGAAGATGCCTGCATGTCCCTCACTTCAAGCCTCACACCACGGACAAAGTTCCCCCAGATTCACTGTCTTTACCACTGGTTTTGCTCTGTTATCACCAGATCCCAACTCATTTCTTTACAACAGCTTGTTTGAACCTCGCTGCTCTCAAGCAGACACCAAATTCAGCCCCAGAGCCCCATCACTACCCAACGTTCACTCCGGGATTGTCTCTGTATAAGTCCTTCCAATGAAGAAAATACAAATCTATAGGGAATAAGCCAAGGAAGGATCTCAGGAACTGGGCTGAGGCTTTTTCCAGCCTCAAAACCTGGAGGTCTCACCTTCGTGAGGAAAGAGCAGCGCCCACACCCAGCTCAGCACAGAAACCAGCCCTGTGCGCTCCATACCCGTAACTCACACACGTTTCAGGCAGTGATTAGTGCTGTGTGATCCCCCCCACGATCCCTTCCCGCAGCCAAAGAGGTCCCTGGTCAGTGTTTAGAGTGAATTTCAGACGTTCACATCCCCTCTCCAGATGTGCCGGGTTAAGCGGCCGGGAGTGGAATCTGACTCCGGAGGAAGGGATTTGAGCCATGATTTAGCAGTTTACCTCCAACGTTTGTCCTGCATTTTTTACGGGGCGGTTCGAAGTCAAGCTGAGAAGTTTCTCAAGCCCTGGTCCAAGGCGTTGGGGCCGCAGCAGCGGTGCCAACCCTCGCCCTATACCTCCCCATAGATTCTAGGAACTGCACCCGAGCAAGGCAGGAATTTTTGTTCAAGCTCCCTACCTCACCCTGTGCTTTTTGGCTACAGCTGCGTAACACCGTTTGGCCTGTCCTGGCAGCCAAGTGCCAAGGTATATATGTACATACCCATCCAAATGAATGGAGCTGCTGAATTAAGTGTCGGAGCAAAACCCTGCAGGACAATAAAACCCATTGATGGTGGAGTGGAGTCCAAGTCTCCGTTGCTCAAAGCCAGAGCTCCCATAGAGCCCTCTTGGTCTGAGCCACCTCTGCTTTGGGATGGTCACCAGGCTGAATTCCTCCTGGGGAAAAGCCACTTCTCACTGGAAACACGATGGGCAGACCTCTGCTGCCAGCTCAATGAGGGTTTAAGTCTTTTAGGGCACCTACCACCTAGCTGTGAGCCCTCCCAAAAGCTGTCCAATCCCATGCTTGTTGGAAGAGGGCATCCACATACAGACAATGTTCTCCTGGTCACTAAATCCACATAAATTGAGACCAAGTACGGTTGAGCATGCATTGGTCGAAGCCAGGTCTATGCCCTGAAAGCCTGTGTGACTCAAAGCAGCAGAGGCTGCAAATCCCTTTGCCTTCCAATGCTTTCCCTTCGCCACGCAAAGCAAAGAGCAAAAGCAGCTCCCAGCTGCCACACTGGGTTTGGGAGGGAGAACTCTCACTGCCACTCCTAAATGGAACAAATTTGATACGGACACCCACTGACAAGGCATGAATACTAAAAAACCCCTAAGATGTCAATTTTACAGTTGCTCTCTGGCTCTTTTCTGCCCATAACCACACTTCAAACACCAGTTTATGATGCAAACAGCCAGCAACCTCCTGCTGGAAGCTTGTGGAACAAACTACCCACTTCGCAGAGATAGCAACACCCCAGGTAGACATGGGCAAGCCAGCTGGCTTGAAGGCTGAGCCAGGACAAGACAACTTGCTTGGCTTTGGGCTGCAAACCACAGCTCTGAGCCATTGATGCTGCCCATCTGCATGTGAAAAAGCAAACATATAAATAAAAATCATGGTGAATGGCAGAAAAAGATGCTGGGGAACGTTCCCACTGGCTTGGCTTCTCCTCAGCCCTGGCAGCAGGGCTGTGCCACAGCCAGCACTTGGCTAGAGCCAGCCTCAAACCACTCGCCCACCTCCATGGTGGCTGCAAACCCTCTCCCACCCACTGTGGGTGGTGGAACAAGGGAGAGGCTGTGAGCTCGGAGCTTTGAAAACCTGTCAGTCAAATGCCAATTGGTTGGTTGGAGCTTCTTTTGCCTACAAAAAAAAATGGTTTGGGATGACACAAAGCCTCCTGTATTGCAGAAACTCATCCACCAAGGGGCAGCTTTGGAAACGGTGGAGTTCGCTTTCTGCAGACGGTGGATCCATGAGCTGTCTGAGTTTGGGCTGAGGATGGAGGTGGCAGAACTCACATGGTTGCCCCTGGGATGGACCTGCTGCATGACATCAGGAGCTCGCTTCAGCTCTCTCCCATGTAGCTTGCTCCTGCCACTGAAGGCAGGGGAGATAAACACTTGACAACTGCACTGTCACCACCCAGCTGGTTCCTGGGGTAGGTGGCAGTGACACCCCAGAGCACATGGGGACTCTGAAGTGCAGCAAATGGGTCAGGCAAATGCTCTCCAGCAGCTCTCAAGACACAACACTCTCACTCTGTTTGCTGGACCTTAAAAATACGGTGCCCCTGGATCAGTCATTCCAATAGCTTCAAAGTTACTTAGATAAACTGACCCTTTGGGCAGCTGTTTGGGAATTGATGGAGCTCTGTGAGAGAAGATGGTCAGGGAGAGGAAAGGAAGCCTATGGAGGTGGTGACTGAGAAACAACTGCTGGGCATAAGAGAATTTACCCAGAGAAAGCTTTTGTGAATGCCCCAGTCATTGGAAAACCTTTCACTCCTCCACCCTGCTAACAAAGTTAGAGTTTCTCCTTTCGCCTCACCTCTGGAACAAGATTTATCAATGGGAACAATTAATTTCTAGCCCTATTGATATCCAATAGCTGCACAGCAAAACTGGAGCACAGTCCCATGCTGTACCCAGCACTTGGCTCACCCCAAAAACCCAGCCATAACCTCTTACATGTGCTTTTTACCACATTCCCACTGCCTGTGACGATGCCACTGCAAAGGCTGGGGCTCTCCAGCCAGCAGAGCATGTACAAATGACCATAAAGACCAACAAGGTCACAGGGAGATCCACCAGTCCCTATGGTTTTGTCCAGCATAACAAGCCCCATGCTGCAAGCAAACCCTACTGATCACCCTGCAGGTCTCATTAATGCACTTCACCCTCCTGAAGATCATAATTTAAAACAACAAAGAGACAGGCAGGTGGCACACCCTTAAACAGAGAGGTTTTCATATGGGTTAAGCACTGGCCTGGAGCCAGACCGCAGCTCTGAAAGCTCAGGGCAGGAGGAAGGGACTTAGGATCTGAACTCCCTATTTCACAACTACCCCATGCATGCGTCGGGACCAGCCCAAACCCCCACATTGAGGAGGTTGAAGCCAGATCTCGATCTGAATTTGGTGGCTTGGGCAAGTTTCAAGAATCACAAATTACCTCTACTTATTATTATTACTAATAATAAAGTGTTATTTTATGCTGGAGCTTTGAGGTTCATTGTGATACGCACACAAGTGGTTAGACCAGGGGTGAAACACGCCGCTGGCAGGAGCAGTGGGATTTGCATTGTCTCCAGCAGCTCCCAGCCAAACTCTGCCTGAACTCTATGATGGGAACACCCCAGGTGCAGGTCTCAGCACTGCTTGAACTCCAAGCCAGCTCCCAGCCTGAGGAGTTCACCTCGATTCCCCACAGGATTCAACCTTCACTATGAGCACCACCAGCCAGGCTCATCCCCTGCAGTGACCACAAGCACAGGGCTGGCTCAGAGAATCATAGAATGGATTGGGTTGGAGGGGCCTTAAAGATCATCATCCAGCTCCAACCCCCTGCCATGGGAAAGTACCCCTTCCACTAGAAAGTTAAAAAGGACCACTTTTAGAAAAGAAGAAAAAAAACACATCATATTTTAGTAAAAGAAGGACCAAAACTGTACATTAAAAATGTTGCTTCAACCTACAAAAGGAGAGAGAGTGGAATCTTGGAGAGGGCCCATCGGAACGTCCCTTTCCATCCTGACTTCCAATGGATGTCCAAGAGCTCAGCCTGAGCTGCTGAGCATCGTCACACTGCATCAGAAACCCCCTCCATGTTCCCTATAAAAACACCCTCACGAGCTGCATTTGTGCTGATGCCAACTGCTCCTGCACCTCCTAGAACCTGGCCCAAACCCCTTGGTGGGCATTTGTTCCTTTAAATCCTCGTCTTCAGCCAACAGTACCACCTCTGAACAGCCCTTGCTGCAAATGCTCAATGTCCTCAGATTCAAGGAGTGGGTAATTACTACTGAAAGGTGTGATTGCAGCCAAGCCACTGGCTAATCAGCTACTGATTTTGCTCTAATGTCTTAGATCACTCAGAAACATAATCTGGAGGTGGTGGGAGGGATGGGGAGCACTAACTGGAATTACTGTGGAAATGCAGTATCCCCTTCCACATCTAAACATTGCACAATTACGCAGTGACTTGGTTACCTCCTTATTCATCAGGCCAAGTCCCAAGCTAAGGAACATGGATGTATTTCTTCCTGAAGCCCCTTTCTGCACCATGTCAAATGTGGCTGATCCAGGCACAAGAGAGGAAGGATGCACCATGGTTTGGAGACTTATCATGGACCACTGACCCTTGGGTTCTTGTAAGGCCATTCAAGCAATGGATTACTGTGACTACTGTTTGTCTAGATATTCCACAAAACACTTTCTTTAAAGTGCTGTACAAACCAAACCCCATGCTTCATGCATAGGGTATTTTATAAATGCACCATCTTGTAGACAGGCTGTATTAACAGCTAGGGTCTGTTTTGATGCATTGGAGACCACAAGGAACCACCTGCTTGATTTGGCCTCAGGGAACTACTAGTGGCTTATTGAAACTCTGAGCCCCAAGATCACCATAGCCAGGACCTCAGCAGAGGCTCTCAAAAATGACCCCTACACAGCTGAAACCTACCACTGCATCCCTCCTTATCCCTAACTACATCTCTCCACTAAACAAGCCACTCCATGGCACAACAAGGGTAGGGTCACTGAGCAAAGCGCTGCAAATCCCCTTGGCCAAGCTCTTTGTTTGCATGCCAGAAAAACACAGTGGAAAGCTGATACTGCGCTGAGAACTTCATCCTTTCCTTGCTGCAGAGCTGAGAGCCCATCACCAGTCATGGGGTGCTGGGAAAGAAAACACTCCTGGAGCCACAGCCATAGGGTGTTGTCCCACCCTGTGCAAAGGAGATTAGAAACCAGGATCTTACACTACAAACAATGGTGCTTTCCTTCTAGATTTCAGCAGATCCGTGTCTTTCCCTCCCCTTTTTAATTCATTGATAAAATCCCGCTGCAAAAAATGCTCCTTCTTTTCAACCCATGAGGATTTCCACACGTTCCCCCTCCCGCTGTCAAGGGGAGGGTGGCCCTGGGATGCCAGGACAGGGTGAAGGACACCAATGTGCCTTCTCTTCACATGGGAATCACCTCCAATGAGCCGGCACAACGGCTGCTTGTTTTGGATGCAAAGCCTGGAGCACTGGGGTAGATGCAGTCAAACTGAGCTCTCCTCTCTCCTGAGCCAATGCTCTCAGATCAAGCAAGGCAGGCATAAGATGCTGAGAATTAATCAGCATCTGGAGCTGCTTGATTGGGGAAATGGCATGTGGTGGGAGCAAAGAGCCTCATTTTCTCAGCTGCAGCAAGGATCCCCAATGCTCTGCTAGAGCCTTTCTGGGGCCATCATGAGCTGCTGCAGAAGAAAGCTCCTGTAAAACACAGAGCAGTCACAGCTCCGCTACAGAGTAAGTGGAAAGCACTCAGCATCCTTCAAGCTGAAGCTCCAAGTGGTGATTGCAGGGAGGGAAGCACTGATCCCCCTGGGAGGGCTTTGACTGTGGGTCACAGCACAAGCTCAATCCACCACATTCCCTTAAAAATGTCCAGTAATGCCTGATATTTGCCTAAAGACCCTTACCCAGGCAGAGATGACTCCTCCCATACATGGACACACTCCACAGTCACCCTGATGTACTCCTGGTTTTTCTCTCACAAATGTTGCTGGACCAGTAAAACTGGATTTGATTTTCTTCAGGGGATTTCTTTGGTTTTCCTCCCGATCCCAAAATACATCCGTCCTACCCCAGTAATCCAGAAAAAATGTGGGTGTTATCTGTGCAGTTTCGGGTCATTCGGCTCAGATTTGTCTGTTCCTCAGACTGTCTCAAAGAAACAGACCTCTTGGTCTGGACACCAAACCTGGACCATTAGACCCCAAAAGAGGAAGGAGCTGATTCTTTGAGCCAACTTGGGACAAATGATAAGGTGACAGAACAGCAAGTAACTAAAGAAAAGCCCATAGGGAGCTGTATGTGCAGTAGAAGACGGAAGCCTGCCTTCCTACACAGTCTTCAGCATCTGTGTATTCTGAGGTTGAAGCTGATGCTCTTTTTCTCAGCAGGGTTTTACTACGTCTTCACAAATTCCCACATAACCCTGATCTCTTCCCCATCCTCTTTGTCACATTTGGCTGAAACTGGAGCAGGAGTTCAAAAGGAGGACCCAGGGCACTGATGAGGGAGGAGGAGACACACATCTGCATACTGATACACTGCTTGATTTGAGTTCAGGCACCCAAAAGGGACACTGAGAAGCCCCACTAATAAAAGATTGAAAACAAAACCCCTCAACTGTTTTATACAGAGCAAATCTTCCCCCCTCCAGCCCCTGGGACCGGTGGCATGGAATGGTCCCATCCCAGGACTGGCACAGCAGTGCTGCGCTGGACAGACCTGATCCAAAATCCTCCTTTGTTTCTCCTCTCTTTGAGTTTTCTTTGCCCTTTTTTTCTTCCTCTTTCTTTCTCTCTTGGGTTTTTTTCTTTCCCTCTAAGGTAACAATACCTCCTTTCAGGCACTGCCAAAGCCCTGCTCAAGCCCACTCAGATAAGAGCTGGCAGCAAAAGTAACTGCCATCAATATTTGGGTGAATGTTAACTACCTGAGGACAGACTGGGTGGGGGATCACAACAGGCGGTTGCAAACACCTGGGCTATGCTTAAAAACACCACACTAAAAGCCATCTCCCTCCCCAGATCCCCCTGAATTCCCAAGTAAAGTCTCTCCAGCGTTAGTGGCTGTATAAGACAGTGCTTAACCAAGTCGGGACTAAGTCGAGAGTCGCGCTCCACGTGAAGGTACGTTTTCATGATGCTTCTCTTGCGGCCGTTTCATTTACTCCCCTAAAACACTATTAACTCCAGCCAGAGTTTATTTTGGATGAGCGTGAGTAGAATTCGCAGCCCTGAATTCTCCGGTGAAGAGTTTGGAGTTAAATGTTAAAGGGAATTGGGGATCTTTTTTCCCTCGGCTTTCCCATAGAGCTGTGGGGCAGCGGTGCTTTGTCTGCCTCTTCTGACGGCAGCACCTGTTTTCATCCTCTGATTCAAAGGCAGAAATAGCTTTGTATGTTATGAGTAGGAACCCAGGATTACGATAAAGCGCGGTTTCAGACTGACAGCAAATTCAACTGTGAGCCAAGGAATATATATATATATATACACACTCCATGTGGAGACGTATTTATAATGGGCTTTTTCCTAAACCCAGAAAATATAATGATATTCTGTCGGGGAGTCTGAGCCTTGCACTGTTGTTATTAGGACATAGCAAACATTTCGAGCTAGAAAAGCGGGAGCCGGTCGGTGTTATCCTCAGAATAAACTCTTCCCACTTAGCAGCAGGATGATTTTCTTCCTCATGTTCATGGAAAAAAAAAAAAAAAGGATCATTTTTGCCAAGCTAAATGGCCAGTGAATATTCCGAATCTATCCCAGCTAGGAGAGGCAGGTAGACAGAGAGACACAGAAACCCCAGCACTCCCCGATGTCTGTTTTTCTATCGTACTCTGCTTTGCTATATTAATTTCAACACAGTGATTTGCTGCTTTCCTTTTCACTGTATGTAAACTGCTCCTGTGACAGCCCTTCCTTCTTCTTTGCTACAGAAAGCCAGAAAATGAAAATAGAAGGAAAATGGAATAAATGATACGGCCCTGCAAAGTCTGCTTGCTGAATTAAAAAAAGTGGAATTCTGTTTGTGGAGTCAATAGGGATTTAAAGAGGAATTAAACCAGCTTCTTTTCTGCTGGGCTGTCCTGCCCATCGGTCCATGAACGGTGTCCCACACTCAGCAGCATCCTCGGGAAACACTCAGTGCTCATTCCCACTCACATCCTGCCCTGAATTCACGGACACAGACACATCCAATGGGAAAGAGCCTTGGGCAAAAAAAATGCCCAAATTTAAGCAGAACAGACCCAAACCATGGTGGTTTCAGCATCCCCCATGGTGAGTGCCCATTGGGTGCGTGAAGGGACTCGCACAGAGTAGACACGGAGAGGAGAGGACAGAGGGTGGCCCCGAGCACAGCCCTTGCCTTCCCCACCTAAATGCAACGCAAAATGTGAACAACTTTGTGTCTAAATTCTTAGACACGTCTTAAGATTTATGTTCTCTGTACAATAAAATATTTATATAGCTCTGGGGCACACAGCTCTGAGCTTGGCATAAAAGAGGAACAGCAAGACACAGACACATTCTCGGTATCGGAGCGCATGCATACGTGAGGCTGTCTTTCGATATATATATATAAAAAACTAAAACAAATCCCTGTTTATTACTCAGTAGAGAAAACTGCAGGGTTTTTTACATAAATAATCCCAGTGTCAATAAACTCCCCACCCTGAGCAAACCAAAAGTGATCCCAAAGCAGATTTCTCTCATTTTCAAATAAATCATCGTTCCACCCGAACATGGACCTGGCAGCTCGAATTTCCAAATCACTCCGGAGCAGCGGTGGGATGGGAGCTGGAAACAACCTAAACAAACAGTTTTACAAGTTCCAGAAGCCGAAGGCTGCCCCCCCACACCCCCCATCCCGACGCCCCGGCCCCCGGTTAACGGCGCCCCGCAGGCGCTGCTGGTGCCCGGGAAGAGCCCCTCGCGGCGGCGGCCCGGCCCGCTCCGCCTCGCCACCACTACAGCTGCTGCTGCCGCCGCCGCCGCCGCCGCCGCCA